>MU183356.1:141768-207588 GCA_016904865.1 Pissodes strobi
AAAAAAAAAAAAAACAGTATGATAGAGAAGTATCCACCAGCTGCCAACTGCAATGTCCTCAGACCATCAAAATTAAATCTCGAAGAGAGTACTAAATCCTGCCAAGACAACTACTGTATCAATTACAGAAACAACTATAGTCCGTGGGATTAGTGCCTTAGCCCTCCCTTTCAATAATTTAATTAGCCAACCGTCTGAACTAGAATTATACGTTCAAAATTAGCAGAGAAAAAAGGTAAACAGTTCAATAATAGAGTGGGTACAGGATTATAAAATCCCTTTCAATAGGACTCCACTCCGGTTAGCAAAGTAGAAGACTACATAGGACGGCAAAAAATTTAATTTCAAAATACGCATTCTTGGGGAAAACTGATCTCTTAAAGATGCATGTTTCCTTATCCCTATGCACAGTAGTCAAAAAAAAGTTGTTAAGATTCGTTTTTTGCAACGTACGATACCAATTTAATTGTGTTTCATTTGGTTTATGTACAGCTCCATATCTTTTCACAAAACTGAAACCAGATGTAAGATATGTAAAATTAAAGGGTATAAAAACTGTACTCTACTTAGACAATTGGCTAGTTATTGGTAATTCAAAAGAGAATTGCTTAAAAGTATAAATAAAATTACATAAACATTACAAGATTTAGGTTTTATATAAAAAAAGCGTAGTTATTCCCCCTCAACCATGCTCACTTTTGGGGTTTATACAAGAGAAA
The DNA here is from genome assembly GCA_016904865.1 of Pissodes strobi. Lineage (NCBI taxonomy): Eukaryota > Metazoa > Arthropoda > Insecta > Coleoptera > Curculionidae > Pissodes > Pissodes strobi. The sequence continues at coordinate 142,488 of MU183356.1, forward strand.
AGGGACCTACTGGCAGAACAGTCTATTATCTTTATCCTGAAAAATACTTACTCACATCTCCTTGCGGAGAGAAACAACCATTGTGGAAGAAAATTTTTTTGGCTGTAAGGAAATTACGAAGTTTCCTGAGAAATTAAACTGATTATTTTTTATTGCAAACTATAGAACCGTAAAAAAAAAAAAATAATTAAAAAGAAAAAATAAAAAAAATAAAATAAAAAAAAATCGATACGTATTTTTTTATTTGCGCTAAAGATGAATATTACAAGAGCTATACCAGTTTTTAGTTTTGTATATATAAATATACCATGCATGGTGTGACGTAACAATTCATGTGTATTATGACGTCATAAGCACATCTCAAGGCGTTGTATCTGCCTCATTTTTCGGCTTAGGAAAAAAAGAAAAACATATGTTTACTTATTTTTCATGGGCTATCGAAATCAGCAGTAATAAAAAAAAAAATTGATGAAACTTCCTCATTGTCAGGAGAGCTATTCTATAACAAAGCGTACCTAATGAAGCGATAAAAGTGATTATTTCTTCATTGACAGATAGCGCCCTCAAACAATACGGAAGTACTTACAATAAATAGGGGAATTTCTGTTTTTAAGCGCCAACAAATATATAATAAAACCGTAAACTTATTCTTGAGCTCCTAAATATTGAATTGTCTTCGGAGTCATCCTACTCAAACAAAAGACAAAGCGGTTATAAAAAGTTTTCTCAATGGAACATTTAACATAAGACCCCCAAAATCAAAATACTCAATTACTTGGGATTCCTACCCAGTTCTACAGCGCTTAAAGAGCATGTAGCCTCACGAATTCTTAAATCTACAAATCTAACTTTACAGCTAGTAACACTCTTAATACTAATAACGGCATACAGATCACGAACAACCCGGAAGTAAAAATAGACAATATTTTTAAATATGAATACATAATTGAAATCATATTCCCGGATAAAATAAAAGCAAGTGGCTTAAACAGGCTTCAACCTAGTTTGATATTACCTTATTTTATTAATCAACCTGAACTATGTATAGTCACACTATTAGAGACTTACATAGAACGCATAAAAGGAAAAAGGGTGCTAGTCAATAAAAGGTGAATAGTTCGTTGTATTAGCAGATACAATCGATCGTACCCTCCACGGTCTGCAATTGCAGTTGCAGCTAGTGAACATACCTATTTTTTTGTTCAAAAACAGAAATTACGGCATTCACAGATACTGTAAATATGCTAATAGATCGTTGCATTTGCAGATGCAGTCGATACCACAAGTAGCAAAACCAAACAAAATGTAATACTCACTCACAAAAAGCCCTATCACCCAGACAACAGTCAAACCATTAGCAGATGGGTCAAGTTAATATTAAAAGCCAGCAGTATAAACACGGAAATCTTTGGAGCACACAGCACGCGACACGGAGCAACTTCAGCAGCTCAAAGAATGGGAGTTACATTACAAACCATGCAGAAGACAGCTGGCTCGACAGAAAAATCAAAAGTATTCTCGAAATTCTATAAAAAACTTGGCGTGGGTAATCCCACTGGATTGGCATCTTGTTTATTGAACCATAAACTCTAAGGAATCATATAAATATTAAGCTACAATTATAACTTACTTACCAACTTGTTATCATATTACATAAGAATATTGGTATAGTATTAAAAATAAGTTAAAGGTTAATATCAGTTAAGCGTTAAACATGATATATGTACCTTCATGATGTGTGTTATTAAATCTAATGGTTATAAATTTGAATTTTAGTTTATAAAAAGGGCCTTACAAATCTAGGACTACAGAAAACTCGCAGTTTTCAGTTAATGTAGATTACATCGCAAATACTTTAAACATCTACAAAGTGTAATGAGGGATGGCGGAGATGCGAAGGATAATTACAAGATCAATCGACTTACCTGTAAGGAAGATCGATCGGAATTATCCGAGCATCTCCGCCATCCCTCATTACAAACCCACCCAGTCTTTACCTTCTCCCTATCACCCCAAATGCAATGTAATCAAAAATCTCACGAACCAAAATTGTAATGACGCATCAAGGCGATGCATGAGCTCGAGCGGCTAGCCAGGGTCGGCTGAATCACCATGTTTTTAGATAACTTCTTTAAAAATTGTACCGATTGGGAAAAAGTTGTATACTACTACAAAGTGTAATGAGGGATGGCGAAGATGCTCGGATAATTCCGATCGATCTTCCTTACAGGTAAGTCGATTGATCTTGTAATTATTGTAGCCACCCATGATATACTTTCTAAATATAAAATACTAGTGGGTTGACAAATAAAAGCAAATTTATTAATCTAGCAAATTGGCAGTTTCGAGAACAAAAATATAGAAAATAAAGCGGAATAATGAATATTTACAAAGTTACAATAACGTGTCTAAGAAAGAAAACGGATGAATAAAAATATATTTTTTATTAAGGTAAATGCTCCAAAATAATAATTGTACAATAACTAAGTTAAAGTCTGTTAGCTGGATAAGCTTGATCGTCAAAGCTCAGTAAACGATCGGTATTCAGGCATGTTTAGACTAATGAACGTTATGTCAAAAGTAAAAGTCAAAGTCAAATATGCTTTATTGCCACAGAAAAATTGAAATAAATTTTATGGGCAAAGCGAACTAAAATAAATAAACTAACCATAGTATGGCAAATACAAAACAAAACTAAACTTAACATATACAATAATATATACGATAAAAATAGAACAAGCAATTTTCAAATTGAAATTGGTCACGATTTAACAAATAAACTATATTACAGAACATCATAAGCAATTGAACTAGATGGACAGGAAGTACACAAAACATAGGGTAAAGAAACCCAGTGTTATCAAAATAGTTAACATACATTGTAACGAAGCGTGCTGTTTGAAGAAATAAGGAAGGTCATGTCGGTGAATTTGTCTCAGGCAATATGCATATGCTGCAGAGTTGAAAATACCGAGTAAAAGTAAACAAAACATGACTAAAATTGATAACTTGGTATTTAATTTTGTGAAATTCCTGTATATCCGAAAAATCACTAATTCGTCAAAATGATAATCCTATACCTATTATAAAAAAATATATATAATGTAAAAAATTTTACCTCCGCACATGTAGCCCAAGAAAATTAATGGAGGAAAAAATAAAATCTAATTCACGCAAAACTCACGTATAGAATAATAGGGTCTTTCTAGTAGGTAAGCTTTCGTTTTTTCACGAAATTTAGCAAATGTAGGGATGGATTTAAGATGTAGCGGAAGTATAACTTCTTGGAATTATAAAGAATAGAATTTTTTGTTAATTCAGAGGAGGGAAAAGGAAGGTAGATATCCTGACTCGAATTTTTTGTTGAGTACTCCTGTTGTGGCCTTTCGGGAAATATGGTTCGACATTTGCGTATTAAACAAGTTGTTTCTAAAAAAACAAAGCAGGAAGCGTAAGAATTTTATATTTTTTAAAGTAGTATTCGCAATGAGCTCTGCCATTAAGACCAAATAAATAACGAATTGCTTGCTTTTGAAGTTTGAAAATGGTACGAAATTGCTCGGTGTTACAGCAACCCCAAAAGGGAAGGCCGTAGCGAAGATGAGATTCAAACAAAGCGAAGTAAGTGAGCCTGGCAGTAGACAGATTTAGTTCCTTCGAAACCGATCGAATTGCGAAGCAGGCAGAAGAAAGCTTTTCTGTTAACCCTTTAAGGACGGATTTAATTTTCGTATTGGTTTTTAGCTTCCAGCTAAAAATTCTATATTTTGGGGATCTACAAATATAAGAAAATGAGTTTGTTGAATTTTTTAATAAGTTTCTTTGTGAAAAAAAAACTTAAAACTAAACTAGGAAACTGAGACATCAAAATATCATTTCTTATGGAATGCCTGAAATCAGTTAGTTATATCGGTAAGACAAATATCCACTTTGCATGAGGAGCAGTGCCATCTAGTTTGATGCGGTTCCAACTATGTGCTGCAAAGGGCACAAAGAACTTTGGTTCCAAGAATTGGCAAAGAGCAACTTTATCGTATCTCCTTTCGGGTGTCATGATCACCTTGAACCAGTTTGGTGGAACTTCAGTGCTTCGTCTTCCTCGGCCATGCATTGATGGATCCGTACCTATCATTCCAGTTACTACCGCAAAGCGAAAATTCTTTAGATTCAGTCCTCTGGCATCCAGAGATTGTGCTTTGTACACGGTGAAAGCATTGACCACTCCTACGTCTCCTCCTAGTCTACGAAATACCAGAAAAGTCTTGGCCACCATTTTTGCTACCTTCTATCCACCTTGTAACTACCAGCATACTGGTCACATATATCTATGAAGTTTTATGTGCATTTTTTATACCTTCACCAAGGTCAAACATGGAATATCAGTCGAAGTTCGGTCCTTTTGCTTTCTTGGAACAGTAACAGTGTCTTCAGGATCATCAAAATTGCTTATGAACGAAAGTTTTGTATCTTTCCACTGCAAATACACCAGTTCTTTAGAGCTCATTATCTAATTGGAATCACTCCTCTTTTTTTAGCTTTTCTCTGACTTTAGATCCTTTGGTTGACCCTGGCGCCTTCCAGCAGTTCCACACGCGTAAATCTGATCTGCGAATAGTTTCTGTTGCAGCTGAAGCCCGTTGATGAAATTGTCGAAGTAAACACGGTGATATTTCCCAACCAATAAACGAGTGAGATTTTTCATCATTCTGCTGCCAAGATTCGATTCGAGCTTATCGTTAACCAGGGGCGGCTTCTCTATAAGTGCGCCCGTGCGCGCGCACTGCCTGCGAAAGTAAACGGAAAAATAAAATCTTCCCTACATACAATTTAATATAAATTAACTATAATTTGCGAATTTACATATTTTTTAATCTCCACTGGCCGCAGAATACATTATTTTTAAGAGCGAAATCGAGGCACGACGGCGACGATCAAAACGCAGAGCATCCAACGGCGGCCTCCGTCCGTAACCATAACTAGTTTACATCTGCCGTGCGCTAGTGTTCGGCGCTCTGGTTAAATGCATTTTCGTCATGCAAAACGGTCGGGAATGTTCGTAAAATGACGAGAAGTCAAGGCTCATCCGTGCGCTATTTAGATCCGCACTTTGTAGCTTAATTTAGTGATAATTTGCAATTCTTGCTTATATAGTATGGTGTCACAAGCTGAATTTTTCAGGGATGAAAGTACATAAGACAAGATAACCCTTATTCCGGAGGTAATACAAAATTAGACTCCACAAAAGGACACTATCATCAAAAATCAAGATATTGGTACCATCGTATAGAGGAAAAAATACTTATTTTTTGGTCCAATGCACAATAAGGTCTTTGCAGGAAGTATTTTTTGATAATTATTCAAAAAAAATCATTTGCATTAGCCCATATGGCCCGAAAAAAATTTAAATGTAAATATCTCGGTTTCAACCGTGCAATAATTTAATCAAAAAATAGTTATTTTTAAATATAACACTCAATTAACAAAAAGGGAAGGCCTAAATGAAAAAAAAATATTCTTTATAAAAGTTTCGCTTATGTCTTGACAAGGTAATAGAGCGAATCCCATATTTTTTGCTTATAAACTAACAAACGTATCACAATAAACAATGAGAGACGTCATGGGTTTATGCCCTAATTAAAGGTCCTGAAAAATTCAGCTTGTGTGGAAAAAGTGGGAGGTAAATCGTTTTTTAGAGCGAATATTACATACTGCTATTATAAGTATTATTCTGTATTATACTCCAGAGCCTGAATTTATTTTTGTTTTGTTCGGTTCGTTGACGCTTGTTAATTAGCTGCATATAAAACTCGTGAGTTTAGTGTACGTAATATTGTTTAGTGTTTTATATTTTTATTTATATACCTACTTTTATTCTATTGTCAAGGCTAGTAGTTCGGGTTCTGACAAATGCTGTGGGGGCATAAATTCGGTTGACAATATTATTAAAAATAACTTTTCTTTATTGAATCTGAATAAAAAGATTGAAATAAAGAGGTTAGGGCGACCGATGCCGGTTTTAAAATTAGACCAAACATGTGCCAAGAAAAAGGATGGTCGGTCTTTCACCAGACATTTTAACCCCCGAAAACTTGTGGCGAATGGAATTTCACTTTAAAGCTAGGAAACGGCAAAGTCGAAGAGCTAACCATCCACAAAAAGATGTACAATAACACTTTTTTGCCATCAAACCGATATGTTTTTTAACGTTTTCGAACTTCTCCTGATTTTTTTTTGAACTTATTGATTTGTAGTTACAATAAACTGTTTTAATGGTTTACTCTTCTGGAATCGATAAGCACCTACTTATTAATTTCTTTTAGTGCGCAACAATTACCATTCAAGAGGGCGCCAAATTCATGTTTTTAAACGATTTTAACGAGTTTTGGGTAAAAAATGGGCGTGGCACTCCCAACACTTTCCGCCTTCGGCGAGTCAGCCTCCGGCGGCGCCTGCAGCGTACATCCCCCTATGCGTACGATAAAACCCACATACATTGCGCACTACCTATTTAAAACCTCACGAGCCGCCACTGTCGTTGACAAGCGCCCTAGTGGTTCCAGAAGGAACCACAAATATTTTTGATAGTAATAGAGAAAAAACAGAAAATTCTAACACCCCCAATGTATAGACGCACTCATATCATCATATTTCAATAATAAATAGTGTTCAACTCACATTTCATAATAATTCTGTTGATATGTAAGTCCTCAAAAATAAACACTCGTCAACAACCCTGAAAACATTGAAATTCCATACCAAATGTGCTGCCGGAACGTGGCATGCAGAGAAAACCCGCCCGCGCGGCTGGTATTTGGCGGAGGCAATATCAAGCTACACAGCCTGCAAGAGTGGTCCCGTCCAACGCTCACTAGGCCACATAGAAAATTATTTTGAATTGTGGTTCCAGTGTGGAACCACCGGGACAGAAAGGGTTAAAGAATCAATATATGCGGACCACTTAAGGTTGGCACTAATACTCAAACCTAGGAATTTAGCCGATTCCACGTATTTAATATTGCTGTTGTGAAGTAGCAAAGGTTGTTGTAAGGTTGTTTTATAAGATAAGGCTACCGTTTTATCAACGTTGGAACACAGCCAATTTGAGTCAGACTAAGTTTTGATGGTGACGAGATCGCTGGAGATATTAGAGTGTAGAGAGAAAGTATTAGAATCACTGCAAGTTATGCTTGTGTCGTCAGCAAAGAGAGAAATTTTACCATTGATTTTTAGGTATGTAATGTCATTGATATATATTATAAAAAGGATAGGCCCAAGAACAGAGCCCTGTGGAACTCCACTGGTAATTAATCTGCAATCAGAATCAGAACCGTTCGCTCTAACAAACTGCTGTCTATTTTCAAGATAAGATTGAAACCAGTTCGAAGGAATACCACGGATTCCATAAAAATTAAGTTTTCTTAACAAGATGTCAAGACACACACTGTCAAGGCTAGTAGTTCGGGTTCTGACAAATGCTGTGGGGGCATAAATTCGGTTGACCATATTATTAAAAATAACTTTTCTACAGAAGACTGTAGCAGTGGGGAGATTGTTGTTAAGGGATGAGTAAACATCGTGAAGCAACGAGAACATGGCGTCATTTGTATACTTGTTTGGTAAAAATTCGAACTGTTCCGGGGACAGTATGCCATGTCTAAGGAGAAATGGCATGAGGCGATTTTTTAATAACTTTTCAATTATTTTAGAGAGTACAGGCAACAGAGCAATTGGACGATAATTGCATAAGACATCCTTTTCACCTCCCTTATGAAGAGGAATAATTATCGCAGTTTTGAGGCATTCGGGAAAAACACCTTTCGTGAAGGACTCGTTAATTAAGGAAGCTAGGACATCCAGAATTGGAAGTGGGAGGTTCAAGAAAATTTTAATTGACAGATTATCAATGCTACAAGCTGATTTACTCTTTATGCTGCTCATTACCTGAAGAAGTTCAAGGCTGGTTACAGGGCTTAAGTAAAAACAATCAGCGACTTTTTTAGAAGGAGGAAGAAACGAGAGAGGGTCGAGAGAAGGAGAAATACCAGAGGTAACATTTTTGCTCACGTTGACAAAATATTCGTTTAAATCATTGGGTTTTGGCATGCTCTGATTCGCGGAATTTGTTTTGCCTCTAAGATCATTAATAATGGACCAGGCCTCCTTGGATACGTTTTTAGCAGTTGATAAACGATTTTGATAATATAGTTTCTTTGCTGTCTTGATAAGTTTTAGGTAGATCTTCCTATAATTCGAAATGAATTCAAGAACTTGAGTGGAGTCAGTGATTTTTTTTATGTATGAGAGGGAACGCATATTTTTTGCAGATATGCGTAAGCCTTTCGTAGTCCATGGTTTGTGACGTTTAGGTTTAATGGATTTAAGCGGGAAGGCTTTATTGAATGCATTTATAATTTTGTTTAAGAAACCACTAAAGTCAGAATCAAGTTCACCTGATTCAAAATTCCAGTTGGCCTTTAGGCAAAGGTTACGAAAGGATGAAAAATTGGAAGCTGAGAAGATTCTACCTAGGTGGCGAGTTTTTTTTGAGGGCCTATAAGAAGTATTGAATTTGGAGATTACTGCCTCATGATCTGAGAGACCCGCGCTAGTTACTGTCGATTGGACATCAGTTGAAGGAAAGTCGGACGCTACATAGTCAATGATAGAAGAGGAATTATTAGAAATCCGAGTTGGAGAGGTTACATGCATTGAAAGACCAAAAGAGTCAAAAATAGAAATTAATGATTTTTGGGCAGCACAACCGGTAACGTAGTCAATATTTAAATCACCGCACAAAATTTTCTTGCCTTTCACCGGCAGACCATCTAACAAGCTTAGCAGGTTATTAAAGAACAATTGCACATCGGAATTTGGCGCTCTATATATACAAATTACGTGTAAATCAAAGTTCTTATTGTATACAATGGAAAATTCAAAGTAATTATCCGATTGGAGATGATCAAATTTAGTTACAGGTAAAAAGCCCTCGCTCAAGAAAAGAATCAGTGTTCCCCCATGAGCCGAGTTTTTCCGATTTTATCTGGCTATTGTGGAGTACTTTTCAACATAAAGCGGTTCATTCTCACTCAGCCAGTGCTCTGTAATTGCCACTAGTTGGGGAACCCTGATTCCTCCAAAAACAAATACAATTCATCAGTCCTATTTCGTAATGACGCAACATTAATAAGAACCATACTAAACCTGGCGTCAGGATTAGAGGAATCTAGTCGCTCAGGACACGTCAAGCTGCTTAAAAATTTTTCTTCGGGGAGCCGCTGGAGAAGTGTTTTGGTGACCCTCTCTGGATTTCTAAAGCTAAATCGTCGTCTCCGAAACAACATGGATCTGAAGATAGCAGGTTCCCTTAGCCTTGCCATACGGAAACGATTACTAGAGTCGTTAGACTTACTGGCGGCCTGTGTTAATTTAACTGTTGGGGGAATGAAATATGAAATATGTCTGTGAAAAAATCAATGGAAAGTAAATAGGAGAGTAGCCAATTTTAAACTCAGCATGACACAAGCATATTAAAGACATCACCATATATATCGAATCTTGAAAAACTGGAACCGTTGTTGATAGACACCAAGATCAAGTAACTAATAAACTAGTTGCTTTTAATTAAAGTAGGTTATTAATATTTCTTTTTCAAGAACAGAAAGTATAGGCTGTATATGGCAAGTCATTTGCAAACTACCTATAAAATAGATCTTAAATTTATTATTCTATGCAGGAAGGATGAAAAGGGGTAAACACGAATAATATTTAGTTGTCAGATCTTTAGTATTTTTCTCCAACTGACGAGATATTGGAAAATGTACGACACTGCCTGCGGGAGTAATTTGTCAGTATCTGCGTGGCTATCAAATAAATTTGCTCACTTTTTGGTGCCCAAACCAGTCAATCACATATTCGATTGTTGCTGAAGAGTTTAAACACAGAGTTTCGCAATCGAATCGTGACCAATTACGTGATTTCAAATCCTTCGACATCGCTCGTTATGTCACTCAAACAATGAATCATTTTTAAAAAGCGTTTATTGTAAAGGCAGTTGCAAATTTATACGTTTAAACGAGAATTGAAATGGGTACAATAATGTAAATCCTAATTTATAAACTGTCTCATCTCACCGCTGATTAAGGGTTTTTGAAATGGCTCGCTGTGATTAGCATTCATATGTATTTATAGTAATATAATGATTTAGGACAATTTACAAAATTTATACAGATTTAATATCTCGTGACAGTAAAATAATTGATTCGTTTCACGAGCATTATTAACACACTGAATAGTAAATGAATTGATAATGCTGTTATTGAGGTACATCAAGCTGATTAGAAAATTGCGTTTTGGATTTCTTTCTCAAATGCAGATTAACTGACAATTCGTGCATTAGGATATATGAGTCTTTTGGCCTCATTTTTATCATTATTTTCTCAGATATGGACCATAATCTTAGGTTGAGCTTGTTTATAGGATGGTTACCCCGGATCTGTCTATCTCCGATTTTTATCGCCTGTTTTGATTCTCCGGCTTCTGTCACGACCCCCCTTAAGGCCCGTTTTCACAATGAAAGTACTCTCAGGAAAGTGGTCTCATGATAGTCACCTCGATAGTCCTATCATGAAAGTGAGGTGTGTACACGTTTTTAAAAAAATATTGGTGAAATAATTAGGAAAATTCAACGTAGAAAAAAAAAGAAAAACTAAGAAGATATGGATGAGAAAATGGATAGCAAGAAGAAGTACACTTGGCGCTTCTTAAAGACTGCTGAATGAACTTGCTATAGAAGATCCAAGAAGTTTTTTAAACTCCTTACGCATGAATGAAGAAATGTTTAGTATTTTACTAAATAAAGTAAGTAAGCACATTTTGAAGGGATATAAGAGTAAGCAGTAATAATATATAAATATATACAGGGTGATGGCGGTAACTTTGGCAAAAAGTTTTGGGCTCCATAGGCAAGTATTTTGAGCAAATGAACCCATGTCCGAAAGCCCCTACCTACCCTAAAATTTTTGCCAAAGTTACCTACATCGCCCTGTAGAGTAAGCAAATTTAGTGATATAAAAGGCATTTTTTTTTAACTAAGAATATTTTTTAAGGTTAGCTGTAAGATACAAAAGAATAATACTGTTATGCGAGAGCCTATATCAGCAAAGCTAAAACTTCAAATAGCTTGTCGATATCTTGCTACTGGCGAGTCACTGGTATCGTTGCAGTACCTTTACCGAGTGCCAAAGTGTACCATAGACCAGGTTTTACCAAATGTCCTTGATGCCATATACGAAGTACTGAAATGTTATGTTATGGTAGGTAATCAATAATAAGAGTAACTATGCACGTCCTTTAATTAAAAAAAATACAAAAAATGTTCATACAAAACCAAAAGAATATTCTAAAACAGTTTTAAGTGAGTTTCAATTTTAATTATAATCAACACCATCGTTATCACTTTCCGTCCAGTTCTTAAAAAAAAAATTATTAATGGTTTCTGCCCCTGCTGGTAATGATATCGTTCATCTCCCCCCGAAGAATTTGGCGGATCTGTATTGTCTTGTAGATTCCTTCCTGAACAAGTAGTGTCCCTTATTTCATAGTCATATGAAGGATTATTTAAATTCTGGTTTTGCAATGATTTTTGCACCTGCAGATAATGATATCGTTCATTTCCCTCTGAAAAAGTTGACGGATCTGTATTGTCTTGTATATCCCTTCCTGAACAAGTAGTGTCTCTTGTTTCATAGCCAAATGAAGTATGATTTAAATTCTGGTTTTGTAAGCAACGCAGGCGAATAGATGTTATTAATTTCTGGATATCCTGCTGTAGTATTATTGCATCTTGTAATGGAAAGCACTTAAGTTGGGAAGAAACAAATGTATCAAATTCATTGAAGGAAACAGGCTTTTCGGATGCCACTCCTTTTAGAACTTTTATAGCCTGATCCAAAGGATCATCCTCCTTATTCCTTTCATTCCTCGCGGGTTTTTTGCTACTTGTCTTTGTTTTCCTTGCCGAATTCACGGAAGAGGTTTCTTCATACTCCCTGCTAGGCTCTTGTGCCGATTCTTCATTTGGTTTTCTGGGCAGTGGCATCCTTTTGAGACTTGGCTGTGTCTTTCAAATTGACAGAAGGGCTTTTTTCAGACTCCCAAGGCTCTTGTGTCGATTCTTCATTTGCTATTGCGGGCAGTGCATTTCCCTGATTTTCTTCAGAAACTTCTTCTGACACCATCTGCAACAAAAATAACATAAACAATATTATTCTTGAGTGATTTTATAGATATGTTTTAATAGATGTGTTTTCATTTTTCAGATAGCACAAAGTGAGAACGAGTGGAACAAAATTATCAATGGGGTCGAAACTTTTCCTAAATGCATAGGAGCAATTGATGGAAAACATGTTTTGGTTCAATGCCCTCCTAATTCCGGTTCTCAGTACTTTAACTACAAGGGAACCTTTAGTATTGTACTACTGGCCATAATGGATCATAATTATAATTTAACTTTTATTGATATTGGGAGTTATGGCAGCATTTCAAATGGTGCAATATTTGCTAAATCCCCTCTTCAAAAAAAAAGCTATTGAGGGAAATATACTGAACCAACCTGATGGATCCGTTATATTGGGAGATGAACCATTTCCACTTAAACCATATTTAATGAAGCCCTATTTCCGACGAAACCAATTAAGTATTGCACAGAAAGTATTCAATTATTGACAATGTAGGGAGACGAGTAGTAGAAAATGCGTTTGACATCATGCCATCTCATTTTCGTGTATTCAGATCCCCAATATCACTTGCTCCTCCGACAATAGTAAAATTAATAAAAGGTGCATCTGTTTTGCATAACTGACTAAGAAAAGTGGGAAATGAAGTAATAGTAACAGCTGATATTGAGGATCATGTAACAGGTGGAATAATTCCTGGAAATTGGCGCAATGGCCCTAGGCAAAATAGCCTGGTTGATGTAAGAGCAGCTTTGCAGAGAAATTATTTGCCAGAAGCTCGACAGCTATTTTACGGGGACAGGAGCAGTCGATTGGCAGTACAGAATGATAGAGTAATAATCGCGAGAAGACATCAAAATAAATAATTTGTCTGTAGCAGCGGCGGCAAAATTCAACAATTCAAAACCTAAGAAAAAACATCCATTACCTGATCATCCTGTATGAAATAAAGCTAAAAATTACATAAAACTTACCAAATTTGTTTCTGACTAATTTTCTTTCAAATTTTGTCGTAAAAACCGTCAGCTACAGGAAACCATGTCAGTCTTGATTTATATATACACAGTAATTGCGCCCGTTCCAGTTCCCATTGATTTCCTTATTTTAGCCACTTCTTGGTTATAGGTACACCTAATGCTTCTTATTTTCTGCCTAAGTTTTTTAATCGTAGAAAGGTCTGATACGGACAGCAGAAGTTCCTCACCATGATCCCTTTTTACGCTATTTTTGAAATCGGGGGAGCTTTTCTTTCATAGACATGGAAACCTTTCATATTCTTCAAAAAATTTTATTACGACAAATCGCTGGCTGTTCATTTTACTCAAATACTTATTGATATTTTATTGCCAAACATATAAAAACTACACCGTTTCAATATAAAAACAACAAAACCTATCACGAAAGTACTCCCAACTATCTCGTCAAGCGAGATAGCGCTAGAGCACTATAGCGACAGCATGATAGTTACTATCAGGTTATTTACATGCTGATAGTTCATGTGATAGTTGCTATCATGACAGCAACTATCGCAAAAACTATCATCGTGAAAATGAGGCTTTAGGACGAGTTGACAACGACTATCGCCCTTTAAAACTTATTTCCTCACAATGTCTTGTAAATATATCTTTTGGACTCTAAGTAATCTCATTGAAAATATACCCCATGTTCGGTTACCTGATAATATGCAACAAACTTTTGCTTTAATTGAATTTTGTTTCTTAAAGTTAATGTAGATAGGTCAAGGACATGATTCCAGATCTAAAGGGTACAGAGGCAAAGTGGTTATCGTCAAGGATTCGACAAATGATCAGGAACTTGCTCACATCATTGCAGACTCAATATGCATCTCAATCTGATAGGAATCAATGTTCTACCAAGGAGGTAGATGGCCAGCGATGAGAGTAAGCGGATTGAGATAAGTGGAAATGGCTTATTAGGTTAGTTGGGCATCGGCTACTACTACTCCATTCGATCATAAATGAAAATCTTTAGGTCACTGACTAAAAATTTGACAACTGACTGAATCGTTGAACGTATTTTGTATGTATATATAACCTAATCATAAAAAAAAATTGAAAATTTTCAGTAGCTTAAAACATTTAAATGTTTTTTGTAGACTACGACCAATTTTCGCCATTTTGTTAAGAGCAAAGCTTTAGTGTCGAATATAGGTTTTAAGCAAAACAAACAATCGGATTGTTTCATCAGTTTCTCAGTTACTTTTGCTACAATTCATTGGAATATTGGTGCAGGCAAACTGCATATAAAAACTTGCACGATCGCCTGTAAAACTATACACTGCAATATCAGTCTAAACATTCTGTACCGTATTTTAAATAGCCAGAACAACAACAGTAATGAAAACAGCAACCAGCTCAAAAGTAGCAACAACAACGAGGAAATGGAAATTTAAACGTCAAACGAAAATAATAATTGCCAACTCCTATTACATGTTATTCATCGGCGCGACTGATTATAACCCCGATAAACAGGAATACGAAATAGTAGATGGCTTGATTTAGTCACGTCGTGTTTATTTCCAGCCCATCTTTGAAATAATATACTAATAAATAAATACTTTAGAGGACATGTAGGTTGGGAGACAACTTGTTTAATTAGTCTCTGAGCTGAAAAGCATCAACTAAACGTCAACAACTCTAACTTGATCTGGAAAGAGCAACTCAGTAACCTAACCAAGAAGGTGAAAAATAGTAATGTAAAACACGTTTTGATGCACGTAAAGCCAACACCTGAAATGTCCTCATTGGATATACACCTCTGTGGACCAACACGTAATCACCGGAGCAAGTATGTGTAGGGAAATTTTGAAGATCTGTTCTAGGGTGTTACATGTCAATTTAGCATGAAAGCATGTAACAGATAGAGATCAAATAAAGTCAGTGATTCCACCCTTAATCCTGCGTCTATTATGCTAGCCTGTCTAGCTGACTATAAATTTGATTTTCTCTGTTTGATATCACTAGCTTAACATATAATCAGTCAATAGATCCTACCGTATTCTACATCGCGATCAAGAAAACATTTTAGTATATAGCAGTGCACTTCGGAAACGATCAATTAAATCTCTTACCTTACGAATAATTTCCTTTTCGGCGGTAATATACCTTAAAAGAATTGTTGGTTGCCTACGGACAAACTGCTTTGCAGTATTAAATATATGGTTGTAACAAGGACATCGGCGGACACTAAATGTACGTTTAGGTTCGATTCGATTGACCGCGTTGAACAGATTTGATGTAGGAGTTTTAAATGGCGCCGGCCGGAATGAATTGGTTTCTGTTTGTGTGGTCATTGTCAATAGTGGCTTTATCGTTGGATTTCTTTGTTTTGCCAGCAAAGCATGATATCATATAGCCTTAGGCACGATTCATTGCATATTGCAGATGTTAAAAAATTTGGCGACAACCGATAGTATTTTGCGTAGGCTATAGGACAGTGTAAAGCGGGCCTGTGGGCCGAGTTTTTGCTAGCTTTTTAACATTGAATTTCACGACCCAGGTAGTCGTTTTTGACCAGATTTCGTTCTCTTTCTTCGGCAAACCCTCAAAGGAAGTAGTGCGTTGCCTGATAAAAAGTTTACGAATTTTTAATTCACCCTAAGGGGAATTATACTTATTTCGGGTAAAAAGTGGCATAGTTGCTGGGTTACTGTAGTAAATTGCTTGACTGGATTGGATGAATTTTTGCCAGAGAGTCAAGATTTTCGGTTGGTAACTTGCCACGTGCAGTGGATTCTGGAACAAAGTACGCCGTTTTCTTCCTCGAGGAATGCCTGTAGAAGAGAGCGTTTGCTCCCGAATTCGTCATTACCATCGAAAAACCCTACGTAGTTAGGTAAATAAATATACATATCTTACCTTTTGTACATACTCATTTATTTTCTGTACAGGGGGATTTATTTTATCAGAGTATAAGTTACTGCATTATAGTTCTCTAACGGGTCTCAGAGGGGATTATTAAATTCTGCACAATACTGCTATATACAGAGTGTTACTTTCGAAAATTTATTAATTCTTGCCCGTATATCATGCAATATCGTCAAACAAAAGATAACTTGGGCCTGGAACAGGCACAGCACGACTAATTATACTCATTATTTTTGCATGAAGTGATATTCTGAGGGAAAATAAGCGTATTGAATGATAGTTTCACGATACCCTTCGGTATGATATTGCAGTCGAGCACTCATAGCTGATTCTTTGTCTTTATGGGCACCCGTATTGTATAATAGGGTATAAAGTTGTATATATTCTTTGATAAATTTCTTTTCTACCTTGAATTTTGCTTATAAGAACTTGTAAAGTCGTACATAAGCTTAGTAAATTTAGATTTAATATTAATGACATAAATGGACAAGCGTTGTACTTGCCTGGGGGTCTGAACTCTTAAAAGAGCAAACAGTGGTTATATTATTGGTCAGTTTTCTTAGTATTTTATGTCTATCACCTGTAGGGTTAATATGATATTGATTTTATTATGACCTTCGCATTTCGGCAACACGAATCTCATTATTATATCTAAATACTCTCATTATTATTTTTAAATACGCTTTGAGTGAAGAGTGTTCTAAAAGAGGAGCTGCCTGGAATTGCAGTAAGAGAATGCATACTTAGCGCTTGTTCTCTTTCAGGGTTTTTCCTGGGAGCCAGTTTTACCGGGAGCCAGTTTATGGGAGCTATTATTTTGGCTGGAGCTATTTTTGTTTGGAATTGTGTATGTGGAGCAAGCTATTGTTGTTTGAAGCGAGCTTTGCTTGAAGAGAGACTAAGTAGCTAACCAAGTAGCTACCAGTCAGTACGGTTGGTTGTGTTTTATTGGTACCGACTGTAGCCATAGAGGTACGGGCTTGAAATCCGTTTTAAATAAGCCCAGGAAAAAAAATAAAACGATTTTTCAATATTTCGGTTTTTTCCGGATATCTCCGGAAATACTCGGAATTTTACTAGGCACCTAAATGCGCAATTTTGCCTTAATTGGACCGACATTGTATCTCTTACGGTTTTCGAGTTCCCCAAACATAGACTCGACTTTGAACCACCCTGTACATGGTGACTCAAAAAAATTGTTTAAAGAAGCAAATGAATACCACAGGGGAAAAAGATGGAATGTCACAAAATATCAGTTACGAGAAATATCGATTTTAAAGTCTGGAACTTCTGAGATTTTTTATCTTGTAAATGAAATGGTTGAAATATGTCAAATGTTGTTTATTAAACTATCTGCATTACATATTAAAAACATTGTACTTCGAAGTACATTTTATAAAAACAATACACAAAAAACTAAAAAATCAGCAATTCTTCATCGCAAAAATCAGGAATGTCCAAAAAAAAACTCAATTTTCAAAGTAGAAAGGGGGAATGTCCAAATTTACGAGGTCAGCTATCATAGTTGTAGTATTGGGTTTGTTTTGCTCCATATTGATTTTTGACCTAAAAGTGGTATTCTAAAAGTTATAGTATTAAGTTATCCAAAAAAAGATCTTACCTTCGCAATTTTATTGTTGTTTTTTCTTTCCATTTCTCTTAGCATAATAGTTCTGCGCGCCCTGAGAGCAGAACACTTTCAGAGCTTGAAGATCTTTAAATTTTTCCTCGCTTATTGGAATTAGACCTGAAAATCGTGTTTTGTGAGTAAAAGTCCTAAATATTGTCAAAAAAAAATTACTTTCATACTTTCGGTCAGGATATAAAAATTCATCATTTCTTAATACAGGATCAATTCGTGTCTGTTTTGGTGGTAGTACTGAGCTTTGTTCCCAACACCCATCATAGGAACATCTATGTGAAACAAGTCAAGGGTGCCTAATGGTGACTTCCATTTCCCTCAGAGAGTGTATTGCGAACGGACATTTGGTCCTATAATTCAGCTTCACAAAAAAAACGTCCCAGTTTCTTATTATTTGCTGGTCCTCTTCCAGGTTTTCGACATGAAACGGTGCTGGCTTAACTCTACACCTTTCTATTTCTTCGACCCATTGTTTCGGCAGTTCAGCAGGATGTTTTTGGTTCAGAAGGATCATATTTCGGTCGCACTCTAAATAAGAGTGCCTCCTAGTTGGGAAAGTTATTTTAAAGGACTCCAATCTCTTTTTGACGTGAACAATATAATGCATGTAAGTATTTGATCATATTATAATTCTTGTTTTGACCCCCACACGAGTCGCAAGATACTTCAAGGTGTTTTATCTGGGGGTCAAGGTAATTTTCAATAAAATGATTTAGCATTGAGAGAACTTCGTTACTTCCCTTAGCAGCCACTGTTTCTGGATATACGTAAAAACTGACTCGCTATTTGCTAAAATGTGGATGTTAAACAAGTACACGGATAACAGAACTGTCTCTTGTAGTATACACCATTCGTCGTGATATTTGGAACTGGTAGATTCTTCTGGAAATCGAGACCGATAGCTTCGCATTCTCTATCTTTCTGGCACTTAATTCTTGAAGCTTTTTTTCGGTCATAAAATACTTGGGCCTTCATTTTCTGGATCTTATTTTTATTCTCCAATGTTAGCAAAGATTTCTGTATATCGACAAGAACTGATGTAGAAGTTGGCACTTTATTTTCCGTTTTCAATGTTAGATATTTTAACATTGAAAATGTTTTTATTTTCCTATTATGGGGTATCAAATCACGAAAAAGTGCATGCTACATTTGGCACATCACGTAATATACGTGAGAGATCGTGTTAGTCTGTTTCTGAGGACGGAATCGGTTCAAATGACAAAAAAATTAAGGCTAACTGAAACTAACCGAAAGTTTATTGAACGACTAACCCCAACTCACTAAAAGTAACCAAAAGCACAAAAAGAGTTAAAATGAATCGGAACAAATTAAAAAAATAAAAGTAAGTTAAAACTAACTCAAAGTAACCGAAATTTGGCGATTAACCAAAACTAACCATAAAAATTAAAATTGGTTATAACCTATCGGATCCGGTTCATATTACTAAAATAAATTGGAATTAACTGAAACTAACCGAAAGTTGATTCAACGACTAAATGAAAGTAACCAAAAGCTCCAAAAAAAGCTAAAAGGTATCGGAACAGATTAAAACCAAAACTACCCAAAAACATTAAATTCGATTATAACGTATCGGCGCCGATTGAAATGACTAAAATTAAAACTGACTGAAATTAACTGGATATTGATTGAACGACTACCCACGACGACTATCTAACCCAACCTAACCCAATCTAACCTTAACTAACCAAAAGCACCAAATATGGCTAAAACGTATCAACAGACTAAAAATATTATAGTGAGTTAAAAATAACACAAATTAACCGAATTTTGGCGACTAACCAAAATTAACCAAAGACATTAAAATTGATTATAACATATCGGAAAGTTGATTGAATGACTAACCAAAACTAATCAAAAGTAACCAAAAGCACCAAAACGGGCTAAAATGTATCGAAATAGGTTACACAAATTAAAGTAAGTTAAAACTAACCAAAACGAACCCAATTTTGGAAACTAACGAAAACTAACAAGACATATTATATTTGACTATAACGTATCGGAGCTGATTCAGATGAATTCTTTGGTTTCTTGACAGTGAGTTTCCAAGGTCGCATCACGACACGGAAAATTTTAGTGAACGTCACGACATGGTTTATGCATAACTGATTATAACGTATCGGAACTCGCTCAAATAAGGAAAATAAATTGAGAATAAGTGAATGTAACCGAAAGTTGATTGGACGACTAACCAAAACTAACCAGATCTATTGAAATTTATTAGAACGTATCGTAACCAGTTCAAATGACTAAAATAAGTTGAGAATAAGTGAAACTAACCGAAAGTTGATTAGACGACTAACCAAAACTAACCAAATCTATCAAAACTCATTATAACGTATGGGAACCGGCTCAAGTAAGTAAAATAATTTGAGACTAAGTGAAACTAACCGGAAGTTGATTAGACAACTAACCCATACTAACAAAATTTATTAAACTCGATTATAAGGTATCGGAACCGACTCAAATGACTAAAATAGGTTGAGGCTAAGTGAAACTAACCACAGATCTAGGAAGGGGAAACTAACCGCAAGTTGATTAGACGACTAACCAAAATTAACCAAATCTATTAAAATTGATTATAACGTATCGAAACCGACTGAAATGACTAAAATAAGTAGAGACTAAGTGAAACTAACCGGAAGTTGATTTAACGACAAACCAAAAATAACCGAATTTATTAAACTTAATTATAACGTGTCGGAACCAACTCAAATGACTAAAATAAGTTGAAACTAAGTGAAACTAACCGAAAGCTGATTAGGCGACTAACCAAAACTAACCAAATCTATTAAAATTGATTATAACGTATCAGAACCAGCTCAAATAAGTCAAATAAGTTGAGACTAAGAGAAAATAACCGAAAGTTGATTAGACGACTAAGAACTAACCAAATCTATTAAAATTGATTATAACGTATCAGAACCGACTCAAATAACTAAAATAAGTTGAGACTAAGTGAAACTAACCGAAAGTTGATTAGACGACTAACCAAAACTAACCAAATCTAATAAAATTGATTATAACGTATCGGAACCGACTTAAATGACTAAAATAATTTGAGACTAAGTGAAACTAACCGAAAGTTAATTTAATGACTAACCAAAACTTACCAAATCCATTAAAATTGATTATAACGTATCGGAACCGGTTTAAATGACTAAAATAAGTTAAGACTAAGGAAAACTAACCGAAAGTTAATCCGACGACTAACCAAAAATTATATAATCTATTAAAATTGATTATATCGTATCGTAACCGGTTCAAATTACTAAAATAGGCTGATACTAAGTGAAATTAACCGAAAGTTGATTAGACGCCTAACCAACACTAACCAAATCTAATAAAATTTATAATAACGGATCGGAACCGACTCAAATGAATGAAAATAAAATAATTTGAGACTAAGTGATACTAACCGAAAGTTGATTGAACGACTAACCCAAACTAACCAAATCCATTAAAATTAATTCCAAATGGGGACAAAGAACACAAAGTCAAAGTCAATTTATATGTGCATTTGGTGGTTGCACATGTTTCTCCTTACGGCATCATCAGACCTCAATAAAATGATAACATAGAACCACGGAAAAATTAAAACTAATGAAAAAACATACCTTACTTATGTAAACAACAACCACAACGCTCACAAGTTAATATAATAACATACTGTTGGTGTTTCATTTACAACTGAACACTACTGAAAAGTAATTTAGCGACATTCACATACCTATTATAATACATATTTCTGCTTAAAAAACGTAAACCAACAAAAGCAAAAATAAAAAATAGAAATCTTTACAACGACTCGATGCCCAGGGATCGAACCCAAGACCCTCTGCTCCAAAATCAGACAGGTTAACCACTTCGCTATCGTGTGTTATGATATAGAAATCGTTCACTAGCGGGTTTACTAATATTGTGCAGTAGTTGAGTAGCTGTAAATTATTCTAATTAAAACAGAACTATACCAGTCAAAACTAAAAATTATTGTACATACATATATACTTAGCTATGTATCTTAAATCACACCCAATGCCTAACTTAGTTTTATCATCAGAGGCTGTAAACAAATCTTATATATAAAAATATGTGTATCACATCTTACCATATCCGATTCGTTAATATAATATAATTGTATATTAAAAGGTCTTGCCTATCGTAATAGCTAGAAAACGCGAAATAAGCAGTATATTTTCAAATATTCCATTAGGTTAAATTCTAATTTTACGAACCGCCTGACGTCATGCGCCGACTGAACGAATTTGGAACGGCGATTTAACATATCTTGTTTGCTTTGTATCATGCTGAAAACTTAATTTGTGTAACCATCTTATAACTAATTTAATTTAAGTTGGTTATTAACGATTTTAAAGACCTTAATTTCTAATCTCTGAACCAAACTTTAGTCAACTTTAAATAACTTTAATTTTCTATGAAGTACAACCTCTCTACCTTCCAACACTGCATAATAATTATGCTAATCCTCTAAATCCATACAGCAACAGAATTAATTGAAATCAATGCAGACCTAAAACTACTTAACATCGCATTGATATATTATATAAGTGCTTTGTCGTATGCACTACTAAAGCTTATATTTATTAAGGCTCTGTAATTAAAATATTATCAGGACATTCATTGCTAAATTTACAAGGTCTGCTGTACTGAGAAAGCTGACACCCATTTTTTGTTTCCTTCTGCCTGCACTTGTTACTACGTTTCAACATATTTGCTAATGGGTTTTTGTAATTAACTCGTAAACCGCAGTCTCTAGTGCTGTTTTGTATGCGTATAGTAAAGTAGCCATTCCTTCTTTTTCAAAAAGCCTAAAAAATAAAATAATTTAGCAATTTTGGCAAGATATGGCACCAGACAATTTTTTATTAAATTGTAAATTTCAATAAAATAGGTATTACGACGAACAGATGCACTCTAGCCGTCTGTCGTGACTGTCTGACGGGCGCTGCTGTGGGCGGGTCGAAATATTTGATTATAATCGACCTGAGCTTAGTGTAGATATTTTCTTAATGAGTCAAATATGTAATGCAAGTCAATCGCAAGCTCTTTTCAAATTTGAGCACAGATGAACGTGACATGTTGAAAAATGTATATGATGTTGCAAAGAATGAGGATTTTCTGTAACGAATTAAAAGGTCACTGAGAGCAAACTGAAAAAGATAATACAAATAATAAAAGTAAATAAAAAAAAAGATTTAATATCAACCAAATATTGTAATTGATCAAGATGTTAAGTATGCTTTACGTATAGGAAGGAGCTCGACTTTTTGAATGTGATTAAAAACGTACAGAGAGTCAGGCAGGATGATAGCTTCTTCTTCTTCTTCGTATGCCTATCCGAGTCGGATGCTGGCGATCATCTGAACAATCATAACTTTATTAACTGCTCCTCTGAACAGTCCCGTGGTTGACTTTCCGAACCAGACTCTTAGATTTTTCAGCCATGAGATCCTCCTTCTTCCTGATCCTCTGCTCCCGTACACTTTGCCTTGTAGGATGCACTGGATGAGAAGGTATTTATCTTCATTACACATTATGTGCCCAAGATATTCTAACTTTCGGACCTCACGTTCCTTGCCCAGGCGGCATAGGATTTCCTCATTGGTCACCCTCTGCAGCCAAGACAGTCTTAGCATCCTTCGATACAGCCACATTTCTGAGGCTTCCAGCCTTTTCTCCGTAGCAGCAGTCAGTGTCCAAGCCTCCACTTCGTAGTACAATACAGAAAAGGCATAGCATTTTAACAACCTGATCTTGAGGTTTATGTTCAAGTCATGGCACTTCGCCATCTTATTGAATACTGCTTTTGCCTTCTCTATGCTGCATCTGATTTCCTGCAAATGGCTTCACTCTTCATTAATACAGGTACCCAGGTATGTATATCTTTGTACTCTTTCCGCACGTTTCCCATTTATAAGTAGGTGGTAATCTGGGATATTTCTTTTCCTGATGATCATTAGTTTGGTTTTGTCAACATTTATATCAAGACCATATTGTTGACTGATCAGTATAATTTTTATCATCAGATTTTGCAGATCGTCCAGGTTATCTGTGAACACGACTATGTCATCTGCATATCTTATGTTGTTCAACCTCTGTTCATTCAGGAGCACCCCCGCTTCACTATTTTCCAGAGCCTCACGGAAGACGAACTCGGAGTATATGTTGAACAACAGTGGAGCCAAATGCATCCCTGTCGGACTCCTCGCGCAATGCTGACTGACTTTGTATGGCCCTCCTGCACACGGGCAGTGCCTTTTTGATTCCAGTACAGGTTCGCCACAATCCTCAGGTCTCGGCGATCCAGTCCCATGTTCTTCAGCATCTCAATTAACTTTGTGTGTCGGGCTCTATCGAATACTTTTTGGTAGTCTATAAAGCAGGCATACACGTCACAGATCATGTCTCTGCACCTCTGGAAAAATATCTGTACACTAAATACTGCTTCCCGGGCATCGAGCGTGCTTCCGAAGCCAAACTGGGTGGCGTTTAATTGGTCTTCACATAGCCAATAGATTCTCAGTAGAGACACAAATTACCCACAAACAAAGCTTGATGTTCGTTGGCCGAAGTTTTATCGCGAGAGTAGGGAAATGGAATCTTATACCGCACCAACAATATGAAAATTATTGACGGCGACAGAAACATACGTTTAGCGTAGAACGGCCAGAACTGATTTTGAGTATGCTCTAGTATTATAAATAATTGTGCCTCCTTCCACCTCGCACATGTGGATGAGGGAGGAGTTTCGCAAATATTGTGTCCGCGCGGCGGCATCGTCTTTTATATTTGTTTATGAGTAATTTGTGGTAGAGATACATAGACGGTTCTGGGTAAACCTCTGCCGCGGAGGAGATACGCAGAGGTCAAAAGCTTTCTATCCCTCTAAAAAGCTGTCTGTCTGTCTAAAAAGCTGCCTGTTTAAAAAGTTGTCTAAAAAGCTGTCTGTCTAAAAAACTGTCTATCTGTCTAAATTTGGACAGGTCTACACAGCTCTAGACAGCTTTTTAAACAGACAGATAGCTTTTTAGACAAACAGACACACAACTTTTTAGACCAAAAGACTGCTTTTGACCACTGAGCATTTTCTGATGAACTTGTCAATCGAATGTGGTACGTTTCCTGATAAGTTGAAATTAGCTACTGTAGTGCCACTATATAAGAATAAGGGAGACTCTAATGATTATACAAATTATCGACCTATTAGTCTTCTAACTAGCATCTCTAAATTATTTGAACTCAACATGAAAGAACAATTATCAAATTTTTTGAACGTTAATAATATACTCTCACAGGCTCAACATGGTTTTACAAAAAATAAGAGTACAGAAACAGCGCTTTGCTTTTTTAATAAAAAAATTATCGATACATTGGATAGTAGACTGGCAGTTATAGGTCTTTTTATCGATTTTTCTCGCGCCTTCGATTTTGTCCACCACAGGTTGCTGCTTGCCAAGTTGGGCCGCCTCGGGGTAAGAGGCTTGGCCCCTTAAAATTATTTAAGTTGTATTTAGAGGGAAGATCTCAAATTGTTCAACATAATAACATATCTAGTAAAATTAATCAAATTCAGCAGGGTGTTCCTCAAGGATCAATTCTCGGTCCATTGTTGTATCTTATTTACTCCAATGACCTAATCAATTACATTAACAATTTTTCCAATAATGTTCAGGCAATTTGTTATGCTCACGACACAAATATTTTAATTTTCAATGAGTCAAAAAATGACCTTATTCTTGATGCCGAAGCTGTCTATCAGCGAGTTGTGTTCTGGTCCGAGAAAAATTTCCTAAATATTAATAAAAACAAAACTGTAATAATGAACTATATGTTACGGGGAAATAGTGACGACAATATAATTCTTTTTCGAGGCTCTCAGGAAGAAGTTAAAACCAGTGAAAATACAAAAATGTTGGGGATATTTGTGGATCATAGACTTAGCTGCGAACCTCATGTTGATGTATTGTGCGCAAAATTACGTAAAGCCTGTTATGGTCTTAATTTTATTTCCTGTAATTGTAGCACTCCAACTCTTTTATCTCTTTATTATGCTAATTTTCATAGCCATTTAAGATATGGTATTTTGAATTGGGGATTAAGTGTCTATGCTGAGAGACTTTTTTTGATCCAAAAATATGCAATTCGGATAATGGCTCGTCTAAAATTTAGAGAGTCATGTCGTGATTCATTTAAGAAATTAAAAGTTCTTACATTAGTTGGAGTTTATATCATGGAAGTATCTGTCTTTGTTTATAAGAACAGATCTCTATTTACGGTCAACCAGGTTATGCATGGGCATGATACCCGTGCTAGAAATTTATTGGCTCCTGATTACCAAAGAACAGCGAGTTATCAGAGAAGCCTCTACTTTCAGGGATGCAGGATTTTTAATTTCCTTGACATGGATATAAAGAGTTCTCCTAATATTAATATATTCAAAAGACGGCTAAAGAAGATATTATTGAACAAAAATTGTTATACCATGGATGAGTTTTTTAGTGTATGAAACATATTTGTGTGTCAGTTAATGTCTTGTCTAGTTTTAGTTAAGTATAATAAGTTTCTTTTTGACTACTTTCATCAATTACTGTGTCATCGCTTTTTAATTGAGGAAATATACAGTAACGTGCCGTGAGTATAAGGGCGGGAGGGGCGAGCTATTTCGAGGGCGCCGAATGATGAGCTATTTGCAGTTTGCATTAGGAGGCTGAGGCGGGTTAGATAGAGGGCGGGGGGGCATTCGCCTCTCCCCTGGCCCCCTATACGGCACGCTACTGGAAATATATTATTTAAATAAAAAATAAATAAATAAATCTCCTCCGCGGCGGAGGCCCCAGAACTGCCTATGTATCTCTACTGCATCAGTTCGAGGATTTCTCTGGTTATCTAGGATTTTCGCTTCAATTTTTGAGGTCGCAACATCGTAGTTTTGATGGTCTGGACACTGTCACACAGGTCCTGAAGCACTCACACCTCCATATAAGAGGTGTTCGTTATTTTTGTGATGTTCATTCAGCTTCATCTGTACCCGCATTGCCACTGCAGTCTTTTAATTTTCGTAAATCATAGCGTCTTTCCATTCTTTTGTATACCTTCTTCATCCGTAGTTTAAAAACACCTACCACCGGATTTTGATCCGAACTGACTATTCACTCTCAGTTTCTTTTAATCTGAGGTGTGGATTAAATAAAATTAGAAGAGAATAAATAGCATGGCAACTATGGGTTAGTTCATCGAGCTGCAAATATCATAAATTGGTGCATAGAAAATTATAGCGAAGCAAATAGAAATATAATTGAACATTTCGATAAGAAATAAATATTATTAAATTTAAATGACTCTAACTTTTAGTTAATAGATATGTTATTTTGCAACTAAAATTTGTTTGTTTTTGTACTTTATGTTATTACTGAAAATACTAAAGGAGAGAACGCATTAGGCGGTCGCAGTCCCGTCGCATCGCGGACCATGCTAGTCTTGACCACGCGGTAAAGTTCCTTCCCATGTCTTATAATGTATGCATTCGCATTAGACATTCTCCAGCTCGTCTCGCTCGCATCGCGTTCTTCTCCGATCTTTTCCATAGAATCTCGGGAGACCGCGATCAGCTCAGCCCAGAACGGTTTGCGATGCGACGGGACCACGACCGCCTAATGCGTTCTCTCCTTAAAAGGGGCTCATTCGATACGTATTAAATACAGAAAGAATATATACAGGGTGATTCGGATCTAAATGTACATACAACATAAGATGGTGAACACCTTGGGGGTTCCAAATACCCACCTCTAATGGTTCTATTTTCAACAGTTATCTAGATACAGGATGTTTTATAATATTTCGTTAATATTTGTTTTATTGATATTTTTTAAGCATTTTGTATACTAAATTCATATTGGGTAACAATATTCTGTATATCTATGGCTTAAAAATGCCGTATGCAAAAGTTTCAATATCCATGTTCGTACTTAAAAAAATTACCCATATGATTTTTTTTAATTCAACTTTATTGTTGCCATAGGTACGCAAAAGTTTAATGTGGGTACAAGGTATCAAATATGAATAGTTCCAAATGGGCCTATTATTGAAGTACGAACCTTGATTTTATAATTTTCGTATGTTATTTTAATCCGACAATAGTACATAACTATTTCTAGCCAATATGGACACTTTTATTAGATTACTAATAATTCTTTTCAATTAGATTTTCTTTATAAAAATTATTTACTAACTATTTTTTAAGTAGTAAGTGCGGCAACTTTTTAAAGTACGTTAGTTTTTTTAATCTTACCAAATAAGAAAAATAATTTTGAAAAATTCCATTTACATTTAAAAAAATCAAATGGGAAATTTTTTTAAGTACGGACCTGGATATTGAAACATGTGCATACGGCATTTTTAAGCCATAGATATACAGAATATTGTTACCCGATAATAATATGAACTTAGTATACAAGGTGCTTAAAAACATATCAATAAAACAAATACCAACGAAATATTATAAAACACCCTGTATCTAGGTAACCGATGAGAATAGAACCATTGAAGGTGGGTTATTTAGAAGCCCCGTATGTACATTTAGATCCGAATCACCCTGTATAGATTACTGGCTTATATAGGTCATATTTACAAAACATTCCAAAGAGTGCAAGGTATAAATAGTTTCGAGAGGTCAGACTTTCCCAAAAAATTAAATTAAAAAACACAGAACCGCTTAAAAAAATAAATTTTTGAGAACAAAAAGTTGCTATAAAAAAAATTATATTGATCTGAAATAAGGTTAAGAAAATATAAAAAAGTAGCCTGACTTAAGTATTTAACTTTCAAAAATCTCTTTTTAAAAATTATTTATTAGGAGCTAACTACAGTTTGACTTTACTTGACAATAGCTAAATAGAGAATGATCATACATAAAATTTATCTTAGGAGGTAAATTACATTACATCGCTTAAATCTAGTTCCCATCGGTGCATCTGCTGAGTGGGCAGTCACACGGGCTCGGTTTCATGCTGAATGGCCGATTCCCACAGGTTGTGGTGACTTAACTCCTCCATCCTTAAGATTCGAAAATTACGGAGTGTTTTTTCGAAGGAATGCTTTCCATGGGCTTCTTCTTCATCCCTAGGTTTCTTATTTTGGGTGGATCTCCGTAACTGGTAGATTTTTCTTCTTTGTGTTATTGCTAGAATTATAATAATTAGGGAGCAAAACACAAGGGTGATGTAAAATGACGTATTTTGGGGTTGCTGGCTGTCAATACTAAACGAAGTCAGCTGATTGGTTGCATCCTTGAGGCGATAAATTTCGTCAAGATTAATTTTGGTTATATTTGGCATTTCCAAAATAGTTTCGTGTGTTATCGCAGACAGTTTGATTTCTGGCAGGATTAATGGTTTTCCTTCTTGAAGTTTCACATCATTGAGGAATTTTCTTCCATTGATTTGGATCTCGCAGCTTTCAGGTATTTTGACTAGAACTGATTGTTCGATTGGCAAATATTGATCGCTGCTACATTTGGCTAATAATTTTTCGGCTTTAATTGAACCATTTCTTTCGTGATTTGTTCTACGATTGCTTCTTCAACATTGATTTTGAAAGTTGGCCAGTCGGCTGTCGGTGTGTTCATCAATAAACTGTTGACACATTCGTCACGAGGGTGAAATTCTTCCAGACAGAAGTATGATTCTTCAACGGTCGGGCAAACGTTGTTGGAAAAATGTTTCTTTTCTTCATTTTGTGCCAGGTAAGGGTATTTTGGGATAAATATCATTTGATTTTGGATTACTGGGTAAATATGAAAAAAGGTAAAAGGTTCGGGTCTCAGTATCGGTACATGAATAGCAAAGATAAGCTTTGAATTTGAAAAAGTTATTTGCGTACCAAAAAATTGATAATAAGACAATATATTTTGGAACCTTGGAATTTCATTTTTTCTGTAAATCTTTGTTAAGTATTTTAACATTTCATTTAAGTCAGAACTAGTGAAGGGAAAATCGGATGATTTTTAGAATCGAATATCTTGCATTCGAATACTTTTGAGAATCGAATGCATATTCGAATACAAAGAATCGAATTATTTGGATTAGTCGTGATATCCCAAATGTTTCAATTAGCGATTCAACCTCTTGGTATTTCGAGCGAGTTCTATGTCTCGTTCTCGAATTCAAATTACAAATTGTCTGATTCTGGATTGTTTGATCTTGAAGTCTTCATTCTGTATATATTTAAGCATAAGAGCAAAATCTTTTACAAAGATTAGCGAAGGCATTCACAATTAAAAAATAAAGTATTGGTTAAAAGTTGTTTTGTTTAGACATTATGTAAAAGTTTATTAAAGACTTACTAAAATCATCACTTTTTAATAATTTAAATTTGAATTCCCAAAACTTCTTATCTTTTGCATGCATATTGCAAAAATATGTATGTCATACTTGCTGAGTCCGGCATATAAAATTAATAATACGTTTACTAAAGAAGAAAAATATTCAAGAATTAAAAAACTACCACAGCAATTAAACTACTCTATTTTATACTTTTTAGAGTATATCGTTTTCGATTATTGTTGACCATAATACCAAATACGCTATTATCTGTTGCTCAGACGGCAGACCAGCATAATCGAACAAGGTATATTATAATCGCATTTGATGCAAATTGTGCCGATTCATATTTTATTTCGATTCAACCAGCATTCGAGGGACGATTAATTCGTTGTTAGCGCATTCGAATATTTCTGATATTCGAATTCTTCGTTGAGAATCGAATGCATTCGAATGCAAGCCAGAATCGAATATTTCGATTATTTGTATTCGAATAGTCCCTTCACTAGTCAGAACTTGAAATAATACTATTATGAAGAGCGTTTTTTATGCAAACATAATAGCGTTTTCTAAATTGTCCAAAAACATAATTACATTTTGGCAATCTAAATTTAATTGCGTAAGAATGCCTTGAAAACTAAGATATTTCTCGTTCCATTGTATTGCGAAGCGCCTTTAAACCAAGTTGAAGTCTGTCTTAATTTTTGCGTGTTGTTATAATTCTTTATTAGATTTTTTGAGAGTGAAATTAGCACTTTCATTTCATTGGCAATTTGTTTTTGATTTGTATTTAAAATATTTATTGCTTCATCATATCGTTGACTATCTTCCGAATCTAACGTACCAAATAGCCATTTACTTGCTTTTCCAACAATATTTATTAATCCTCGTTCTTTTCGGATATGTGGGTGTAAATTTTGTAACTTATTACTCGCGATAAGAATTAAATGTTTTGTTTTTACAAGTAAGTTTTCCGCTAAGCCATGATAAGAAATATGATTCGTAGCATTTGATAATAATAAATGATTTCCAATTATTAAGAAATTATTTTCGACATCATCTAATTGATTAATTAAGTAACTTAAATCTATATAATGCAAAAACGTATGTCTATTATATACTATTCTAGAGTTTCCTAATTTTATACGAAGGATAGGTTTATTTAAGTTTGTTACTTGAATGTCAGCTCCTATCGTCAGTCCTATGTGAAGTACTAGGAACAGAGTCGTCAATTTTTTCGGCATCGTTAACCTGAGAAGATTGTTTCATTTTAATTTTAGGTTTCCTAGCGCTACTCTTATGATATGATGTTTTATTTGGTTTTATTTTGATGTCTGTTTGACCTTTTAAATTTACTTTCTTAAATTTAGGATACATTTTTCCTCGCTGTTTATTTTTTATATAGGCGATTTTTTGCGATTGAAAATCCGGGGGTTCGTTTCTTGTTTCATTTCGCTTTTCGATTATTTCCTGTTTAGTTTGCTCGTTGCCTTCTTTTATACGTTCATAGAGCTTATTCGATGTTTCTTTATGAGTTTGTACATAGTTTGAAATTATCATATTATCATTAAGATCGAACGGATTTATTGATTTTATATGTCCTGTGATAATTTCGAAAGGGGTATATTTCGTAACACTATGTATTGAATTATTATATCCCATAACGGCTCGTTTGATTAATTGTTCCGTATTTAGACTATTATGGTCTTCCTGTAAACAACGATAACTTTCTATAATTGATGAGTGAAATCTCTCAACAGGGGAATTTGAATTACTATTTTTGGGTGTAGTAAAGTGCAATTCGATTTTGTACATTTTACAAAAATCTTCTAATTCCTTGTTTTTAAATTCGGTACCTTGATCGGCGGTAATTTTTAATGGAAGTCCGTGATGTGATAAAATTGAATAGATTTTCTATCACTTCTACTCTGGTAATAGCTTTAAGAGGGTAGGCTTGTCCATATCGAGAAAATGAATCGATAACGGTGACAAAAGCTTCGCTATTGATTCTGAAAGTGTCCACATGAATGTGCTCAAATGGTTTTGAGGCTGTTGGAGTGAGGTTAAATTTGATTATTGGTGGATCTCTATCGTACTTATTCTTTTGGCAAGTTTCGCAATTGTTTATATAGTTTTCTATATCTATAGACTTTCTTGGCCAATAGAATATTCGGCTGAGTGCTGCTTTCATTTCATTCATGCCTCTATGACATGTTTTAGTCGTGTGATACATTTCTAACTTTTCTTTCTGATCAGAGAGCTTCTCAATGTCTTCTAGAAATGTAGTGCAATGTACTAATTTATATGCAGAGTTTCGAAATAGGTTTTGTAGAGTCACAGTAAAATTTCGTGCTAATAAATCGTTTCTAAAGAAAATTGCATAAACCCATTTAGGGTCTATATTTTCTTTTAGTAATTTTAAGATATGAGGTGTTGGATTTCTATTAGAGATAGTTACATACATCCTATTATTTTCAAAGACTTTTTCTCTTCGTATTTGAATATTGTCTACTTCTCCGTCGGTGGTTTTTATTTGATTTTTTATTTCATTGATCGGTCTTTCGGATATTGGTATTGCAAATATCGGATTTTCTACTGACGTATGCACTGTTTCATTGTCAGTGGATGGTTGAACTACTGGTAATTGAATCTTTGGTGGTTGAATTTGAATATCGCTTTTAATTTTTATTTTTGGCTCATTGATATTCAATTTCAAAAGTTCTTCTACTGTTTGATTGTCTAAATTAGGTAAATCTTCTTCACTTCGATGTAACAAAAATTCTTTTGTGATTTCGTCTGAGTCGCCTAAATTGTTAAATATTGATTCCGTCTCTATGTCGTTGATATCTACAGGGTGTCTTGAAAGTGCGTCTGCTGCTTGGTTTGTTTTTCCTTTCTTGTATTTTACTTCATAGTCGAATTCTTCTAGTTTTAATCTCCAGCGCATTAGTCTTGAGTTTGGTTCTTTTAATGACATCAACCATTGTAGCGGTTTGTGATCGGTATATATTACAAATTTTTGTCCAAATAAGTATGGTCTGAAATGTTTACAACTCCATACAATAGCTAAAAGTTCTTTTTCTATTGTTGAGTAATTTATTTCTGCTGGGTTCAATGTACGAGATGCATAGCAAATTGGGTGGTTTTCTTGTGAAAGTATTCCTGATAAGGCAAAATTTGAAGCATCAGTGGTCAGGTCAAATGGTTTGGAA
This sequence comes from Pissodes strobi, assembly GCA_016904865.1. Lineage (NCBI taxonomy): Eukaryota > Metazoa > Arthropoda > Insecta > Coleoptera > Curculionidae > Pissodes > Pissodes strobi. The sequence continues at coordinate 175,818 of MU183356.1, forward strand.
AAATCAGGGTATGCTAAAACTGGTTCTGATGTTAACGTATTTTTACAAGTGTTAAAGCAATCAACAAATTCTTTTGTATGTTCTACCTTGCTATCTTTTTTGAGACACTGTGTCAATGGTTTGGTTAACATCGCAAAATTTTTTATATGATTTTCCGGTAATAACCGAGTAAACCAAGAAATGCTTTGATTTCACGCTGTGTTTTAGGAATGGGGTATTTTTTATTGCAGAAATTTTCTTTTTATTTGGTTTTATTCCGTTGGGTGTTACAACGTGTCCTAAAAATTCTACTTCTTTACACAGAAATTCACACTTGTCTATCTGGATTTTTAAATTTGCTTCTCTTAATTTTTCGAATACTATTTTCAGATTTTGAATATGTTCTGTTAGGCCTGTGCTTATTACGATTACGTCGTCCATAAACACCATACAAATTTTATATTGTACGTCCTTGAAAATTTCATCCATTACTCCTTGGAAAGTGGATGGAGCATTTTTCAATCCGAATGGCATCCTTAAAAACTCATAGTGTCCATTTTCTACGCTAAATGCGGTCTTTTCGATTGAGTTTTTATGCATTTCTATTTGATGAAATCCACTAGCTAAATCTAGTGTAGAGAAATACTGGGCTCGTCCTAGCTTGTCCAAAATATCACTTATATTTGGGATTGGATATCGATCTGAAATTGTTTTTTCGTTAATTTTCCGAAAATCTACAACAATTCTCCACTTCTGCTTTCCAGAAGCATCGACCTTTTTTGGAACAATCCAGATGGGTGATGACCAAGGACTACTGGATGGTCTTATTATTCCTTTTTCGAGCATTTCATTTATTTGCCGTCTTACTTCTTGTTAGAAAGCCCTTATCTATAATATAGGGCTTTCTATAGGGCTTTATAACGGACTTTTAGCCTGTTTGTGCGTATGCTATGAAATCGATTACAGGTCGCAATTTTGAAGATAGCGACTTGAAATTTGGCATAGAGGTAGAGGTCCACGAGCCCTCGGAACCTATTGATTTTGGTTATGATCGGTCAATATACAGGGTGTGAAAACAGGACAAGTTACCGTTTTTTGGCATTTTTGACCGTGCAAACAAGGACCAACTTTTCTTTTTTTTTATGTGAAATGAAAGTATTCGGTGTGACACGTATTTTCTTAATTTGCTCTTTGCTCGAATTGTTATACAGGGTGTGAAAACAGGACAAGTTATCGTTTTTTGGCATTTACAGGTCGCAATTTTAAAGGTAGCGACTTGAAATTTGGCATAGAGGTAGAGGTACATAAACCCTCGGAACCTGTTGATTTTGGTTTTGATCGGTCAATATACAGGGTGTGAAAACAGGACAAGTCACCGTTTTTTGGCATTTTTGTCCGTGTAAATAAGAATAAAATTATTTTTTTTAATGTCAAATGAAATTATTCGGTAAGACACGTGTTTTTGTTCCTTTGCTCTTTTGCTCTAATTGTTATACAGGGTGTGAAAACAGGACAAGTTACAATTTTTTGGCATTTACAGGTCGCAATTTTGAAGATATCGACCTGAAATTTGGCATAGTGGTAGAGGTCAATAAACCCTCGAAGCCTAATGATTTTGGTTAGAATCGGTTAATATACAGGGTGTGAAAACACGACAAGTTACAATTTTTTGGCATTTACAGGTCGCAATTTTGAAGATAGCGACTTGAAATTTGGCATAAAGGTAGAGGTTCACAAACCTTAGAATTTTATTGATTTTGGTCACGATCGGTTAATATACAGGGTGTGAAAATAGAAAAAGTTACCGTTTTTTTGGCATTTACAGGTCGCAGTTTTGAAGATAGCGACTTGACATTTGGCATAGAGGTAGAGGTCCACAAACCCTCGAAGCCTATTGATACTGGTTCCGATCGGTTAATATACAGGGTGTGAAAACAGGACAAGTTACGGTTTATTGGCATTTACAGGTCGCAATTTTGAAGATAGCGTTGGCATGGAGGTAGAGGTTGACGAACCCTCGAAGTTTATTGATTTGGTTACGATGTGTTAATATACAGGGTGTGAAAACAGGACAAGTTAACGTTTTTTTGGCATTTTTGTACGTGTAAACAAGGACCAAATTTTCTTTTATCGATGTCAATTTATAAGTAGAGGTGAAATTATGTTGGCATTTTTTGTTGACAACATGGTTACCATAGCAACCAATTAATAATATGTATATCACTAATAAAATATATGGTATGGTACTTAGCATTGCTTATGAAGCCTAATTTGATACTAAATAATTGGTGGCTATGGAAATCAAATAAAGTAAAAAATCGTCATAATTCGTCAGTCGTACGACTTAAAGATTTGATATTTGGTATTTAGGTAAAGATTAAAAAAAAATTAACGATTGACGTTGACAAGTCGGTTACCTTGGCAACCAATTAATAATATGTATATCACTAATAAAACATATAGTATGGTACTTAGGATTGTTTATGAAGCCTAATTTGATACTAAAAAATTGGTTGCTATGGTAACCAAAAAAAGTAAAAAATCGTCATAATTCGTCAATCGTACGACTTAGCAATTTGATATTTGGTATTTAGGCAAAGATTAAAAAAAAAAATAACGATTGACGCTGATCAGTCAGTTACCATGGCAACCAATTAGTAATATGTACATCACTAATAAAACATATATTATCGTACTTAGGATTGTTTATGAAGCCTAATTTGATACTAAAAAATTGGTTGCTATGGTAACCAAAAAAAAAAAGTAGAAAATCGTCATAATTCGTCAATCGTACGACTTAGAGATTTGATATTTGGTATTTAGGTAAATATTAAAAAAAAACGATCGACGTTGACAAGTCGGTTACCATGAATTAATATTATGTATATCACTAATAAAAGATATAGTATGGAACTTAGGATTGTTTATGAAGCCTCATTTTATACTAAAAAATTGGTTGCTATAGTAACCAAAAAAAGAAAAAATCGTCATAATTCGTCAATCGTACAACTTAGAGATTTGATATATGGTATTTAGCTAAAGATTAAAAAACAATTTACAATTGACATTGACAAGTCAGTTACCATGGCAACCAATTAGTAATATGTACATCACTAATAAAACATATATTATGATAATTAGGATTGTTTATGAAGCCTGATTTGATAATAAAACATTGGTTGCTATGGTAACCAAAAAAAAAGTAAAACATCGTCATAATTCGTCTATCGTACGACTTAGAGATTTGATATTTGGTATTTAGGTAAAGATTAATAAAAAATAACGATTGACGTTGACAAGTCGGTTCCCATGGCATCCAATTAGAAAATAATCACGGTAAAATTAGACTAGCGATTGGTAAATCTAATTATAAGGGCTTTCTAATTATAGGCCACGGTACGGATAGGAGCGTGGCAATAATGTGTGATCGAAGGTCACACAAACGAGGCCCGAAGGGCCTCGCGCGTGCCGCAGGCACGAGTGGCCACGCCACTTGTTAGAAAGCCCTTATCTATAATATAGGGCTTTCTATAGGGCTTTATAACAGACTTTCAGCCTGTTCGTGTGTATGCTATGAAATCGATTACAGGTCGCAATTTTGAAGATAGCGACTTGAAATTTGGCATAGAGGTAGAGGTCCACGAACCCTCGGAACCTATTGATTTTGGTTATGATCGGTTAATATACAGGGTGTGAAAACAGGACAAGTTACCGTTTTTTGGCATTTTTGACCGTGCAAACAAGGACCAACTTTTCTTTTTTTTTATGTCAAATGAAAGTATTCGGTATGACACGTATTTTCTCTATTTGCTCTTTGCTCGAATTGTTATACAGGGTGTGAAAACAGGACAAGTTACCGTTTTTTGGCCATTAAAGGTCGCAATTTTGAAGATAGCGACCTGAAATTTGGCATATAGGTAGAGGTCAACAAACCCTCGAAGCGTAATGATTTTGGTTACGATCGGTTAATATACAGGGTGTGAAAACAGGACAAGTTTCCGTTTTTTGGCATTTTTGTCCTTGTAAATATGAATAAAATTCTTTTTTTTTATGTCAAATGAAAGTATTCGGTAAGACACGTATTTTTTGTTCCTTTGCTCTTTTGCTCTAATTGTTATACAGGGTGTGAAAACAGGAAAAGTTACCGTTTTTTGGCATTTTCAGGTCGCAATTTTGAAGATATCGACCTGAAATTTGGCATGGAGGTAGAGGTCAACAAACCCTCAAAACCTAATGATTTTGGTTACGATCGGTTAATATACAGGGTGTGAAAACACGACAAGTTACGGTTTTTTGGCATTTACAGGTCGCAATTTTGAAGATAGCGACTTGAAATTTGGCGTAGTGTTAGAGGTCCACAAACCCTCGAAGCATATTGAGTTTGGTTACGATCGGTTAATATACAGGGTGTGAAAACAGGAAAAGTTACGGTTTTTGGGCATTTACAGGTCGCAATTTTGAAGATTGCGACTTAAAATTTGGCATAAAGGTAGAGGTTCACAAACCCTCGAATCTTATTGATTTCGGTTACGATCGGTTAATATACAGGGTGTGAAACAGGAAAAGTTACCGTTTTTTTGGCATTTACAGGTCGCAATTTTGAAGATAGCGACTTGACATTTGGCATAGAGGTAGAGGTCCACAAACCCTCGAAGCCTATTAATATTGGTTCTGATCGGTTAATATACAGGGTGTGAAAACAGGACAAGGCATTTACAGGTCGCAATTTTGAAGATAGCGACTTGAAATTTGGAATAGAGGTAGAGGTCCACGAACCCTCGAAGTATATTGATTTTGGTTACGATATGTTTATATACAGGGTGTGAAAACAGGACAAGTTAAGGTTTTTTGGCATTTTTGTACGTGTAAACAAAGACCAACTTTTCTTTTTTCGATGTCAATTTATAAGTTGAGGTGAAAGTATGTTTGACGGTTTTTGTTGACAACATGGTTACCATAGCAACCAATTAATAATATGTATATCACTAATAAAAGATATAGTATGGTACTTAGCATTGCTTATGAAGTCTAATTTGATACTAAAAAATTGGTTGCTATGGTACCCAAAAAAGTAAAAAATCGTCATAATTCGTCAATCGTACGACTTAGAGATTTGATATTTGGTATTTAGGTAAAGATTTTAAAAAAGTTAACAATTGACGTTGACAAGTCGGTTACCATGCCAACCAATTAATAATATGTATATCACTAATAAAAAATATAGTACGGTACTTAGGATTCTTTATGAATCATAATTTCATTCCAAAATATTGGTTGCTATGGTAACCAAAAAAAAAAGCAAAAAATCGTCATAATTCGTCAATCGTACGACTTGGAGATTTAATATTTGGTATTTAGGTACAGATTAAAAAAAAATAACGATTGACGTTGACAAGTCGGTTACCAGGGCAACCAATTAATAAAATGAATATGACTAATAAAATATATAGTATGGTACTTAGGATTGTTTATGAAGCCTAATTTGATACTAAAAAATTGGTTGCTATGGTAACCAAAAAAAGTAAAAAATCGTCATAATTCGTGAATCGTACGACTTGGAGATTTAATATTTGGTATTTAGGTAAAGATTAGAAAAAAATAACGATTGACGTTGACAAGTCGGTTACCATGGCAACCAATTAGAAATTTATCACGGTAAAATTAGACTAGCGATTGGTAAATCTAATTATAAGGGCTTTCTATTTATAGGTCACGGTACGGATAGGAGCGTGGCAATAATGTGTGATCGAAGGGCACATAAACGAGGCCCGAAGGGCCTCGCGCGTGCCGCAGGCACAGGCGGCCACGCCGCTTGTTTATGAACAAATGGATATCGGTATGACTTGGTGTGTACAGGGATATCGTCCGTTGTCCTGATTTCATGTTTAATTTTGGATGTGAAAGACAATTCTTCGTGGTTTTGATAAAATATGTCAGAAAATTCTTTACATAACTTGAAAATCGCTTCCTTTTATTCCGGGTTCATATGTTGCGTACGAATTAAATTATTTTTGAAAATTTTATTTTCTTGATTGCGTTTTTTATTTTGCGTAAACGTTTCGAAATTAAATAATTCGAATTGATTTGGTTCAAACAGTTCGACTTTTAATGGTTCTTTAAATTTTACAGTTATATATTTATCATGGGGATTTTGAATTTCTAGAATAGCAAATCCGTTATTTGCACGAGAAAGTGCGGGTGGAATTATTAATTTATCTAGCTGTGTTGCTTTTACAATAATATCGCCTTCATAAATATTAACTGGAATATTCTTCAGTATTTTTTCGTTTGGATTAAGAGTGATGGAAAAATCTGTTTCCAAATTTTCTCTATATTTGAATGGAATTTCGATATCAGGTCCAATCAATCTTTGATTAATTATCGATATTTAGACTCATGTTCTTCAAGTCAGTTAGTCCTATAACTCCGTCAAAAAAGTCATGAAAGTCAAAAAGAATAAAATTGATTTCGTGATTGTTACCATATTTTAGAAAAATTGGAATATCGGCTTGAAATTGGGTATTTTCACTTCCTATGGCGGTTTTGATAATATTTTGAGAACGATAAATACATTGTGGGAAACATTGTTCAGCCACTGTAGGTCTTAGAATAGAACGAAAACTGCCTGTGTCGATTAATAATTTTATTTTCGGGTATTCGAGTTGTATATATGGTAAAGCGTTACTAGAGGAAATATTAATTTCCGTCAGGCTTGTAGTTTTGATGGGCCTGGGTCTAGAAAATTTTCATTATTATCGTTTACAGATAATTCATGAATTTGTTCTATTTGGGCATTATCGTCATAATCGATTTGATTATTGATATTTATAGGATTTTGTTCTTCATACTGAATTTCGTCACAATACGTATCGGAATATGAGTTTGAGAAATTATTTGATTCATCTTCCTCAAATTCATTTGAATAAAGTTCTTCGAAAACGTATTTTGGGTTTTGATATGGTTGAACTTGCCTTTGATAATGATTAATTTGTCTAGAACAGGTATGATTTTGGGGATTTATTTTGGTGAATCCATTTGTATTTCTAGATATAATTGACATAGGAGTTGGTTTTGGAAGTTGATTTGGTGGAGTTTGATTTGGCTTGAATACATTACGAGGTGGTCCAAATACTTCTTTATTGGTTGGATAACGTTTGGTTGGCATTTCCTTCGGTTGAATATTTATAGGTTGTGAGGGCCATGAATGTTTTAAAGACATATTAGATTGATTTTGGTTACTAAAATTTGGGTTCACGCGATTAAAATTTGATTGGAAATTTGCGTTTGTCTGCGACTAAAAATATTGGGGATTTTGTTGATTAAATGGTCTATTAACAGAGTTATTTATTTTATTAGGATTTCCTGTTTGTCCTAAGTTTCCATATAATCGTTCAAAATTTTCAAATTCGGCTGCATAACCCATAGCATCTTCCAGAGAGTCTGGTTTTCTAATATACATGTTATTTTTTGGAATTCCTGAACAACCTGCTATAAAAGTGTTAAGCGCTGTTTTGTCGTATAGATTTATATGACAAAATTTTTGATTTTGATCAAGAGTATTATCATTGCTAATACGTTGTATTACATTACTTCTTAATAATTGCAACCTACTACCAAAATTTAATAAAATGTTCTCTCTTGTAGGGTCTCGTTCGCGTTAATTCTTGTACTAAACAATCTAAATCTCTCCTATCAGCAAAACATTGTATTAAAGCTAATTTTAAATCATTCCAATTTGTTAATTCGGATCTATTTCCTACTAAAATTTCGGCCTTTCCGATTAGTTTTTCCTGAAAACAGTCAAAAATATGCTGATTCAATTCATCATCGTTTAATACCGCATAAGATCTTATTAAGTTCTCGCATTTTAAAATAAATTTGTTTAAAGTATTACTATCGCCATCGTAGGGCTTAATATTATCCAATTTGGATTTAAAAAGATTCCAATTCATATTACTTCTAACTTGATTATCTTCGTTTCCGTTAGGCATGCTGCCAATTATATCTGTGCTTGCAGTACTAGATATAATTTCGTCTATAATCGCTGTACTTACGGTACTATTACTACTTGATTCTAATATTGTACTTGCAGTACTGTTTTTCTTGAAACTTAACGAATTTAGTTTCTCTACAAAATCGTTTAATTCGTTCATAAAATTATTATTTTCTTTTAATTTAATAATTATTATTTTTCGCTTATTTCGATTGAGAAATAAAAATATTATATTAATTCTTTGATTGATTAATTCACTAAACTAATTGTCTTCAATAGACTGCGAAAATTTGTCTCCAATAGACTGAAATTAAAATTAAATTGCTTATCTATACCTTCCGAGTACCTTATACAGAGGGTCAAAAGGAAACGAAAGGAATGGCACTTACAGTTTGCTGTAGTCTCCGCTTCCTTCCCGATTCTCTCGCTGGTTTGTCTGTCTGCTGTAGCTTCGTCCCTTTGATTGCGCTGAAGGGCTGGATAACCCAAGTAGTGGATCTGGCCTGAAGATTCTGGTCGTTTTCTGATGAACACTACCGCACAATCCTACCGACTGCGCCACTTAAGTATTTAACTTTCAAAAATCTCTTTCTAAAAATTACTTATTAGGAGCTAACTACAGTTTGACTTTACTTGACAATAGCTAAATAGAGAATGATCATACATAAAATTTATCTTAGGAGGTAAATTACATTACATCGCTTAAATCTAGTTCCCATCGGTGCATCTGCTGAGTGGGCAGTCACACGGGCTCGGTTTCATGCTGAATGGCCTGTTCCCACAGGTTGTGGTGACTTAACTCCTGTCTTATTTTATATTGAATATCGTTGGAAGCAGTTGGAATTTTCTAGATTAAGTGAGGGAAATAATTTTAGAACCATATTACTGTTTGCCAAATGAAAGAACCTGTATGAAAAGAATGCGGGCAAAAAATGTTCTCGCATATTTAGATGTTGCCACATTTTTTTCCCAATAATCCTAATTTATTTTCTGTCTAGTTTTCTATAGTGAATTTACATATTTAAAATTCCTACTTGAATACTTAATTTTGTTATTTTCCTTAATACTAATGTCTTCTATTATTTACTATTTTATTTACATAGGCAAATCCGGAATAGGTATACTGTGTATATTTTATTCGCCTTCAAGCTATTTAAAATACGCTACAATGGGCGACAGTGCGACGTTTACTTGATTTTTAGCGGAGAGGCAGTTTCTTGAATGGTGGCAGGATATATTAAATACACTTTGACCCTAGACAAACACCTAACTTTTTTTTACATATTTTAAAATTTCAGCAGCGACTTGCTTTGGCCATTGGCGTGGAAATTATATTATTTGGTTTGTAGGGTCTGGTCATATATAGGTTTTGTCGATTTCGCAAATTCTCTTTTTTCACTAGAAAGGGGGTGTCCTATAGAGTAGTTTAAGCCAAAAAAATCGGAGGATCCGCTACATTTGAGCCGAAAAAATGCCCTCAATGTTCGAGTTCTGACACAAATTTTCAGCACCACTTCACAAAAGCCCTAGAAGTATATACAAAACACATTTGAAAATCAATTTTCGGGTGAACATATTAACTAGGAGACATTTGCGTCGAACGAGAGACCTCCGTTTTGTTCCGGTCCTAATTTAAAGCGACTCATAGCCCCATTAAACAAAATTAAATTTTACTTGTAAATATCCATCCTCCTTTTTACTGTCAAATGTCACAATAGCCCAAACAGAGATTTTTAAGAAGGCACACTGTTGCCAGACGATTACTGTAGTTTCGTTAGCAAAATTCATTAGAAAAATGGTGCTTTATAAGCACAGCTTATTCACTACCAGCTAGTCATCTTGCGGCGGCATCCTTTGATTTGGGAAAGTCAATAACCAAATTTTGCAAATTTTAGAAGAGGATCATGACTCAATATTGTTTTAAACGTCTGGGCATCTGAATAATACTTTTGACAGTTCGTTTAATTTAAAATATGCTTTTTATCGTCTAAAATCCGTTTAAAAGGCAAAATTGTATAAAAATCCGAAATATCCAGACTTTTTAGGGCGATAGCCGAGGCTTGGGACGAATTTGTCGTGGATTTTGAAGAGAAAATTCATTTTAAATTCAACTCTGGAACTGAACCTCTCAGGTCACTTCCAGGTAGGCGCAGTGCCCCACACTTCAACTTTCCGATTTCGATAGATATGACTAGCTAGTAGTGAATAAGCTGTGCTATAAGTGTCTCTGCTCTTTTTTCTATTTAGGTGAATGATTTTGTTTTATGGCAGTAACACACACACTAAAGGGAGATCCTATGGTGCTCGACGAGCGGTGTGTGTGCGAAGATGTTGATTGACACGGTTCTTGAATAGTTAATTAGGGGGAAGCAGATGTCCTGGGAGCGTATTCGGATGTAACAGGCAAGATGTCCATTCGGCAATGCCGAACGTTTCTTCATATGTGACGTGCACGGTAGCATTTAGTCGGATGTCGTGACTGTTACATAAAATCAGCAAATAAGTCTTCAATTATTTAAACACTTCATGCATGGACGCTTCGCTCGCTACGGGGGCTCAACAAACAGAAACTAACCAAAAGTAACCCAAAATAAAAAGTAAAATAAAAATTTTGTGTTAAATTAGTTGGTTAGCAATTGGTTAGTTTCTGTTTGTTGAGCTCCCGTATAGCGAGAAGCGAGCGGAGGTCCATGCATGAAGTGTTTAAATAATTGAAAATTTATTTGTTGATTCTATGTAACAGTCACGACATCCGACTAAATGCTATCGTGCACGTCACATATGAAGAAATGTTCGGCATAGCCGAATGGACATCTTGCCTGTTACATCCCAATATATGTCCTGGGAGTGAGTTCCACAGTGATTCAGTGCGGCAGACAAAGGAGTTCTTGTAAAGCGATGTTCTAGGTGTTTTCAGTTGTACGACGAACCGGTGCGCTCTTGCCGTCTATCGTGACTGTCTGGCAGGGGTGGGATAAAGCGGGTCAAATCCTGGGAACATCTGCCGTGAAAGTACCTGTAAAACAGGGACTTCTCGGCCACATGTTTGCGGTGTTTCAGACTATCCAGATTCCGGGTCAACTCCACCAACAAGACGCACAACTCTCTTCTGAACGGAATCCAGTAGCTTTAGGGTATGCTCTGGTGCGGCACCCCAGATGTGTGAACAATATTCCAAGCACGGTCTTATTTGCGCTTTGTAGAGCAAGATCAACTACTACGGTGTATACAGTTTTTGTTGCGAAATAGCGTACCAAGCGTCTGGGAGCTTCTGATTTTGCGATGATAGCAACGTGGTCATGCCAGGACATATTGCTGTTGACCAAGACACCCAGTAGTCCGATTGTATGAAGATGAAGGGATGGTCGATCCTGTCATAATAATATCATGGCCCGCCGTATAGGCCCTCTTGGTAAACGTGGCTGCTTGGCTGATTTTTCAATGTGCATTTGCATTCATTAATCGGAATAAAAGAGACACTCATTCAATTACACTATTCCTTTGTATGTATATATTCGTCAAATATCTCACTTCATACATGGCCCTCCGCTCGCTCCGCGGGGGGGCATCCCAACAAACCTTACCCAAACTAACCCAAGACATGACCAAATGAAGAAAAACAAACTAAAAAATATTTGCATTTTCGACTGACAAATTTTATTTTATTTTTGATCTCCGGCATGCCTTGGGTTAGTTTGGTTTAGTTTTGTCTGGTTGTGCTCCCGGAGCGACCGAAGCGAGCGGAGGGTCATGCGTGAAGTGTAATATTAAATATACTTAAACAGTAAACAAACACTGTTATGCCCATAAGAAATTGTGCAACTTTTGGAAACACTGTGCCAGACCCCCGATGTCAGTTACTAAAATTTCATTATTTTTAACCATTCTTATATTTTTCTTGCATTTGGTGATTATTATACGCGGTTAACTAATTTCTATATTTTTTCGGATACCTCTCTGAACTCTATTCTAAATTAAAATTTTTATTTCAAAACAATTCTGAACGTGCTATAAAGAGCGTTTTGGAACATACTTGCTTCGATATAGCCTAACTTTAAATACAAAAATTGAACGCTAAAGATTTTATATTCGGATTAGCTACGATAAACCCTTTTTTCCAAGTTAAGCGACGTCATCGATGATGTAGATACAAACCCTCGGCAAACGAACTCTACTTATTACTACAACATATTTATGTAATACATACAACAAATATCATAGAACACTAGCCTTATTATAAAAATGAGATCTTATTATTATATGACATATTTTGTACTATAAGACTGTAATTAATTTTGACGTCTTAAACTAATCAATATTATCAATAATAATATGGTAAGAATAACGTCGTGCGCCTATGAGAAGGCATGATTTTTTTACGTGCTAGTTCTCTGCCCCTCAGTCGTCGTTAAGGTTCACTCGCTTGGCGCACTATACACAAGATGCGTCGATTTAAAATGTTTGTGGTTTTTACGGTTTCCGAAGATCAGGTAAGGTGGTGACAAATAAATTAGTTTAAATCTTATAATATATATCATATTTTAGTGGATGATATCAACAACGAATATTACTCCATGCCCAGTATCTGTGCAGTTAATTTTAATGGAAAACTTGCCACAAGGTCGAAATATTAAACGTGAAAAGCAATGGATCTTCTAACGTAATTGGTTTATTCCCACAAAACTTCCAACTCCCTAAAAAGCTTCAAAAGAGAATTGTTATTAGATAAGCAGTTAAATTTTAGGATTCTCGACTTTGCCCCAGCATTCCATTCGATAACAGATTTAATAATACATTTCTGCCCCACATCGATTTTCTTGATCACGAGCATGCCTAAAATAACAGAACGGCTTCGTTAATTCCATTCGGTATATTTGCTTATTTCAGAGACCTTCTTGTCTGAAACTCTATTGTAATCGATATGAATGCCGTTAAAACTTATAAATAATAAAAACATTCATCAGTTGGGTGCAGAAATACATGAAACATGTGGAATAATATTTATGATACAATATGAATATTTAGTTACTTCACAAGACTAAATTAAATATATTGTATTAAAACAATAATAGTTATGGCAGGCTCTAGGAACAAGAACAAGTGCTGGCGTTTGATATATGATCTTGGCGATAATTCTGCCGTTCATAACTTTCGAACATTCAAAATTCGTGGTCCGATTTTAACAGTCAATATCTTAACCAATAGTTGATGGAATTAAATGCGGTTTTCGAAATAATAAAGCTCAATGCTTTACAAATCACCCGACTTGTACCAAAAACCTAAAACCATCCGTATGCAAATTATACAGGGTTATTCGCAATTACCTCAAAAAATTCAAAATATTCACATATCTCCCAAATATCCAGAAGTAATTTTTTTGTCAGTTTGATGAGAGCACTGTAGTCATTGGCTCCATACCTCGGGACTTTTTCGAGATTTTTCTTTTATCGATAGCGTTTAAAAAAAATGCTTAAATATGTTGAAAATCGGTACATCGGAAAGTTTGCCTGAATTTGGACTTCATAGCTTTCCTTATTTAAGTTACTTTTTAATATACAGAGGACCCAAAAATCCGTAATTGATCCGAAATCACTTAGGGCGTTAAAAGTTCCAAAAATTTTACCTACGTTGTTAAAACTTAAGATTATTTCACAGACTTTGGCAATAACGGAAAAGCCATTACAATCACGGTTGACACTGGTGCGGCGGTATCTTTGGTAAGGTCCAACAGAGTAAATAGAGAGGAAGTCCTACCCATATTGTAATCTACTAAAATGCATGAGCTACTAAACAAATATCACCCTGTCGCAAGTTTGAACTTGAACTTGGAGATTGTTATATAAACATTAAAGGCAAACTATAAACAACGCGAGCAATCAACGGGAGCGACTTTCAACCTTAAGCATGCCATGATCATCACTTTTTTTAGTATAAATACGCTAACGAACCACAAGTTCTTCAGACTTTAGTCTCACCTCCAGCTCCCAAGGTTAGCCATTTGACGACTGCCTTCTGGGTTCTATCCGCTCCTAAGGTTAGCCATACGACTGCTTTAGGTTCTAGTCCTTTCCTTCCAAACCTGGTACCGGTTAGCCATTTGACGACTGCTAGGACCAGGGGTTTCACAACCTCCATAGTAAAGTCCTGACAAGAAGTTTGTCAGAGTGTTGAGAAAGACAAGTATCTAAATAGTCAGTTAAAAAGCTTAGTGAAATCTTTTAGTGCTCTTAAATAAAACCCAACTCTTAAGAAAAATTATAAATTATAAGACAGTAAACAAAGACCTATAAACAGTACCTCAAATCGAGAAAACATGCGCACCGTATTAATCGGGTATAATAGAATCTCATTTTTTCTGACCAATAATTATTGTTAAAGTTTTATCGTTAATACATTGTTATTGTTATAAACTAAACGTGCTTATTTTATCATCTCTTCTTACCCCAGGTAACGCGGTCCCGGTCTACCTCAGTTACCCCCCGGCACGCTAAACAAGGTGTGTCCTCACGAGTAGAACATCCAGTGGTAGATTAAAGGAAGCATTGAGACCCCGTCATTGTACTAATCGCGACGCGGTTCTTCTCTGAGAAGTTATTCTTTAAAAAAAAACGCGCTACCCCCAAAGCTATTCGTGACAATATCGAAGAATGTAGTTTTACGTACGGTTACCGGTGAGACAGCTGGAGTACTTGGAGAAATGGATATTGAACTTCAACTGGGACGAATTAAATTACACGACACAGTGTTATTTTGGGGATGAATCTCATCGGTCAATGTGGATTCTCTTTTGACAACAAACTTAACCTTCTGAAGTTTGGCACTGAAGAGTTTATCCTTACCAAAACAGACGATGGCACACCAGCTAAAGTAGTGGCGGCATGTACTGTCAGAATAAGCGGAAATACCGAGCAGATAATTTTTGGGAAATTGGAGAAGGATTTTGGAGGCTGCATCGGACTTATCCAACACCACGATTTGCCTTGCAAACACCTCGTAGGCAAAGCACTAGTCAAAACCGATGGTGAAATACCGATAAGGATAGCAAATATTTCATCCAATTCCATGAAAATCAATTAAGGAGATGTAATAGCCACTTGCGAGCCGGTGCAGTGGGTAACCAGTTGCGAGGCGCAGTCGGAAGTAACACCCTCAACGTCACCTAAGGAAGTCCTAGAACATTTCCAGAAGTCGTGGCATCATCTGTCCGTCGAAGAACTGAAGGAAGCTACACAATTTATCAAAGAGCAGAGCACAGCCTTTGAAAGAAACAATGGCAATACTGGAAGAACGAACATCATGAAACATCAAATCGACACTGGAAGTGCTCAGTGCTCACCCCATACGGCAGCATCCTTGGAGGCTACCAGTGACGAAGCAGCAAGAGGTTACCACATTAGTCAACAAAATGCTTGACGATGGAATTATTGAAGAATCATCGAGCCCATGGTCGTCTCCTGTTGTCTTGGTCACCAAAAAAAGATTGGACTACCAGATTCTGCGTGGACTATAGAAAGCTCAATGACGTCACCAAGAAAGACAGCTATCCACTTCCCAGGATTGATGACTCGTTGACGACACTAGCAGGTTCTCATTGGTTCTCAACACTCGATTTAAAGAGCGGCTACTGGCAAGTAGGCATCGACGAACAAGATAAGGGAAAGACTGCCTTTTCTACCGGAAGTGGTTTATATCAGTTTAAAGTTATACCCTTCGGATTATGCAATCCCCCCGCTACTTTTGAGCGTCTTATGGAGGTTGTTCTACGAGGTCTCACTTGGAAGACATGCCTGGTCTATCTTGATGATATAATGGTAATGGGAAAAAACTTTCGAAGAGCACCTACAAAACTTGCATGAAGTTTTTACTAGAATCAAGAATGCTCAGCTCTTACTGAATCCAAAGAACTGTTTTCTTTTCCAACAAAAAGTTGAATTTCTCTGGTATGTCGTGTCATCAGAGGAAATCAAAACCGACCAACGGAAGATTACAGCAATCAAGGACTGGCCTCGTCCTCGCGACAAACATGAACTGCGTAGCTTCCTTGGACTATGTACTTGTTATAGAAGATTTGTTAAAGGATTTGCAAATATAGCTGCACCTCTACATAAGCTCACTGAAGAACGAGCAAATTATAACTGGGATCATAACTGCGATTCTGCGTTCAGGAAATTAAAAGCGGCTTTATGTTCTAGTCCAATATTGGGATATCCGGAACAAAAGGGTAAATTTGTATTGGACACAGATGCAAGCAACACCGGCATCGGAGCAGTTTTATCGCAAGTACAAGCAGGGGAAGAACGAGTTATCGAATACTACAGTCGAACACTTTCGAAACCTGAACGTAACTACTGTGTAACCCGAAAAGAGCTTTTGGCAATAGTACGGTGTTGAGCATTTCCGTCAATATCTATATGGACAAGAATTTCTGATAAGGACTGATCATGCAGCACTTAAATGGCTTTTGGATATGAAACAGCCTGAAGGACAGGTAGCCAGGTGGCTTGAAAAGTTACAACAATATAACTTTAAGGTTAAGCACAGGGCAGGGAGATTGCATAATAATGCAGATGCTTTATCCAGAAGACCATGCGCGGATAATTGTAAGCATTGCCAAAGAGTAGATCAACGAGAAGGAATTACTCCGATTAGGCAAACGAAATTTGAGGTTGATCAGTAGTGGACTACAGAGCAACTTAAAAAAACACAGCTTGAAGATAGTGAAATAGCACTATTGCTAAGAGCTAAAGAAGAACATCATCCAAGACCAAGCTGGAGCGTGATATCAACTAAAGGACTTGCTTTTAAAACTCTGTGGGCTCAGTGGGACACCCTGGTGGTGGAAAATGGACTTCTTAAACGAGCCTGGGAAAGCGCCGATGGAAAAGTAGTGAAGACACAGTTAGTGGTACCAAGGAGGGAGATATCGGAAGTTCTAGAAGAAGTTCATAATGGAAAGTCTGGTGCTCATCTCGGAATGAACAAAACGATTGACAAGATTCGCGACAGATTTTACTGGGTCAACTACTGCTAGGATGTGAAATCGTGGTTTCGGCAGTACTCAACCTGTGCCGCAAGCCAAGGACCCAAAACAAGATCTAGGGGCAAAATGAAATAGTATAATGTGGGCCTATCGTTTGAACGTATCGCCATTGACGTAGCTGGCCCTTTTCCAGAAACAAATAATGGTAACAAGTACATTTTAGTGGCAATTGACTACTTCAGTAAATGGCCCGAAGTCTTTGCGATCCCCAATCAAGAAGCTATTACCATAGCAGAGGTCCTTGTGAATAACTTATTCAGCACATTTGGTGTTCCGTTAGAGCTGCACTCAGATCAAGGACGCAACTTCGAATCCAAGGTTTTCCAGAAAGTCTGTGATCTAATCAACATCCATAAAAAACGGACTACAACCTTACATCCACAATCAGACGGCATGGTTGAGCGGTTTAACAAGACCATTGAAGAACATTTGTCAAAGGTTGTAGATGAACATTGAAAGATTGGGACCAACATATTCCACTATTTTTGATGGCATATAGATCAGCAGTCCATGACACGACAGGACTAACACCAGCCATGGTTTTATTTGGAAGAGAACTCCGTTTACCATGTGACCTATTATTCGGAACGCCAGACAACCAGGATATGGAAATTCAAGACTACGCGGATTCTCGGAAAAGTTACTATACATCCATGAATTTGTCAGAGAGAACACGGAGAAAGCCAGTGACCGAATGAAGACACGATATGATCTCAAAGCTAATTCTATGGGATTTCAGATGAACGATAAAGTCTGGTTATATAATCCGCAAAGGAAGAAAGGAAGATCTCCCAAGCTTACGCCAGTATGGGAAGGGCCCTATACCGTCATCAAAAGAATTAATGACGTTGTGTATAGAATTCAGCGTAGTCCCAGAAGCAAACTGAAAGTTGTTCACCGCGACAGGCTGAAAGCATATCACGGACATGCAGTATCTGATCGGGACGATCCAGTTTAAGAGAGAGGCAATGTCACGACTAACAACCATCCGAACGTTTTTGTGCTACCCTATAGAACTTGCCTTGCAGCGTACCGCTTCTCTGTCTGTATGAGTCATCGCCCGCCGGGCGGCCGCAAAGATTCCTAAAAATTGCTAGTAGTTGTTCTTCTAACTGTACGCCCCTTTTTTGTCCATAATGGCACTACTCTTAATTTTTTGTTGATTATTCTCTTTCTTATATTTTTCCATTGTGCCTCTCGCATAACTAACTGATATCTATTTGCTTCATTTTCATTATTGACTTCTCTATCTTCTTTCTGATTATTGCTTGGTGATGTGCTGGTCCATTGGTCCATTCTATGCATGTACTGATTTTTCTTACTCTTCTTATAGTCCAAACTGTCTTAGAAGTACGTTTTGTTCTTCTGTATTGATAATATGTGATGACTAAATGTGCAGATTCCGTATTATGCTTGACCTTAGTTGTAAAATTTATTTAAAAAAAGATGGCTATATAATACTGGTGCTTACACCAAATGATCAACAAGGTGAATTGTTATGATTCCAAAAAATCTCAAAGAAACCTGGTACAGAAACCAATTTCGTGGATCACCACGGCTATAATAAATATTGACAGCTTGGATTGATGCAAAATGTTATTTTTAGCTGGATCAGGGGTCTATCTGGAAAAAGCGTATCTCCTCGACGAGTCCTTAGTCCTGTGTCCTATGTACGGGGATCAAAACGGCTACCTCCACCACGTGTCATATACATTAACGGGCAAAAAAAAGGTTGCCAGAAGGGCGTATAAATTATTTGGTGGATGAAAGTTTTCGGTTACATGTAGTTAATTTAAACAGAACTTTGCCTTATGGCGTTATTAATTTTTACTGATTCACTTTTAAGGCGCCTGATCAGAGTGGCTTTTCCCTTTCGGTAGTTCGCACTGGAGATCAAAGTCTGCAGGTATGGGCTGCTGCACAGCTTTTTATTCCAAACTTTGACCTCTAACTCGAGTATTGTTTTGAATTGTCAACAAGGTTAATTAACAACAATTTATAATTGCGGTTCAAGGTTAAGTTCAAACTTTCCACTGTATGTTTTTATGTTACTTGACAATATTATTTTATGATAATTTTTGAATAATTCACCCATTCCAAGAAAAATTAGAAGACTGCTGCATAGTTACTTTCAAGAAGAGGCAGAAGAAAAAGTTCAAATCCGTCATGTCGTTGGGTCAAACCCCAGAAATAGGTGCCCCATATTAGAAAGCTGATTCCTTTAACAATACGTTCCTTAGGTCCCCCTTTCCATCTTCGAAAAAATCACCAAAAGTCCACAACGTAGGGAACACCCTTAAATTGCGAAAAAACCGACGCCATCTTGGATTAAAAAGAAAATGCCATAACTTAAAAAGTAGATAGACGTATAGAGGTGTTCTTGATGTCAAATTTTTTCGTTTGCAAAGAAGAACTCATTTCTGCAGTTAAAAAAATTTTTTGACAGTTTATTTACGTTTAATTACAAAATATTTCATAGAAGCGTCAGACATTGCAAGAAAAAAAATGAATTTTTTCACTTTTATATATAGGAGTTGTCTAGGTATTTAAAATTGGAGGAAACTCATTTGAAAATGAAATAGAAACTTGCGGTAGCTAAAGTAAATTTGAAAATCCTTTGAAAAAACGTAATACACTCGTCTGCGTTGTCAAGTCGCTCCCGTCGTTTACCTCCGTGCAACCGGAACTATGAACTGATCTCCTGGAATCTGACTACATAAGTTTATATTCTAAAAATATCATATTCCTTACCTGCGGCCGCAATATGATCCTGCATCGCGTTTGGGTTGTTGAAAATTTCTACAGCTTTCTGCAGCTCCCTGTCGTTTTTTAGTTTATTTAAGCCGGTAGTGGGACCTCTGTCTTATACATGGGAGGCGGTGTCGCAGTCCATGACCGCATGTATGAATAGAGGGTGTTTCGTCGTGTTGCCAAGATTTTCATTCAATTCTCTGCTGCAGAAAACTTTTTCGCTGTGGTGGGAGTGCCGGGAACTAACATGTAGACGGCATCTTGACATTGTGTCAGGGATGCAACTGGTATAAGCAGATCTGAATCCGCACCAGAGATAAAATAAAAAAGAGAGATTGCCGAATCAATGATATTTTTTTAAGACAGTTTTCACTAGCGCCGCCAGTATCCTCGGGAAGAATTACATATGGATTGATCGGTATTACAGATAACTGTTTTTGTGTTTATGGGTCGGTAATGTAAGTTATTTCCTTACCGACTGTATGGCGCCATATTCAAAATTATTGTTTTATTTAAGCTGTGATCCGAAATGATTAAATTTGCTATTTTTAATGCATTTTCATTCCGAATCATTTTTCTTGGCGAACTTTACCCGTAAGATCTGCCAAAAATTATGTGTCGGAATGAAAATTCAGTAAAAATTGCAAATTCAATAATTTCGGAATACGGTTTTATTAAAATTCGCATATAATTTTTTCGTTTTTGTCATTATATCAAATATATTCGATTAGGTTTTGCCCCTATAGAAAAATGAAGGTGTTTCTGATATTTGAAACACAACTTTAGAGCTTACATTAGAACGTAGAGGTAAAAAGTACCCAAAAAAGATTTTTTTTAGGAGCAAAGTACCTAGTTAGTATAGGCACATTTAAATATTTCAAAGGTTTAATGCATAATTATGTAATTTTGACGAAAGTTTTGTAATATTATAACGTATAATCTAATTTTTAAGCATACATTAGGTGTTAAACAAACAACGTTCTTTTAAGGAAGATTGTTCCCTTTTTATATTATAAAATAGGGAAGTTTATTAATGTTAAATAAAACACATTTGATTATAATAAATATATATAATTTTTATTTTAATCTAAACCTCAAAAACCGAAAAAAAGTGAAATGTGGGTTCTCAGGAGGATTAGCCCTTATAGAACAGTTTCTATAAAACAAGGATTACATGTACTTGTGGATGGAGTAGGTTGGGTTATATGCGGAACATTGTGGGAAGTGTGAGGAAGTCTAATTAGAATATCACTGATAATTTTGATTCGAGGCTTTAAAAAGGGTACCGCAAAGCTAGTTAATCTCCTTTGTGACGAATCTGCAAAGTTTTTATCTTCAAAATGGTCTCCACACAAATACATTCTAGTCGACTTATCATTTAAATTCATCATAATCTGGAGCCATTCTTCGCGTTTTTTAGAATTATTTTCAGGAACAATAAAAAAGTGTTTATTTGTACCTCCATTAGCCAGGGGTGTAGAACACTGATAACGAAAAATTTACATTTTTTTTTAAACTAGTCTCTGACCACACAATTACTATATTTAAAATTATTACCTATTATTATTCTGTACATGGATTACGGCAAAAAAGATTTCCAGAAATTAAATTAATTAAAATAATCTAGGCTATACTATACTTATTATGTTACGTAATATATGGGGCTCAAGAGATGGTTGAGGATTCCTTATAATACGAATATTTCGGACTTTTGTTCATTTTCGCATTGAATATCGATCTCTTCAACTTTAGTCTGAAAGTATGCGCCTACATTATTTCTATTGGAAGCCAAACAGGAAATAAGGACTAAGAGTTTTGCATCAATCAGTGTGGATCCAACTTATGACAGTAGGGTTTGGACTTCAACATCAGTAAGAATACGAATTGGCCAGGGACAGACTTTGTTTAACACTTAACTAAAAAGAAAACAACATTAAACAGACGGTACGGCAAGGCCGCACATACTTTCTCTCTCGCTCATATGATTCTGCCACAGAACTAAAAAAAATGGGACATAGGTAGTTCCGCCACAAAACTAGGAAAAATTGGAAGGTGAATGTTTCCACTAGTAAAGTGGCTTTATCTTATTTTTCCTAGGAAAACTAAATAAATGCATAATTATTTCCCTTATTAATTGGTAAATAAGTACAGAGTGAATAAAATCGTTAAAGCCGTTATCGATAAAATCGATTTTTTTTCATTTTTGTTACAAGGGTATAGTGGCCTTTACCGATTTTTCCAGGAAAAAATGGTGCAGTATCTACGTGATTAGTCTTACTAAATGGTAAACATGTAAAAAATTTAAGTAAAATCGTTAGAGAATTTTTATTTTTTTTTTCTTCATATAAACTACTTACCCTTAATTTTGAGGAGAAAAAAAACTGAAAAAAAGTTCTGGATATATTCACCAGAAACTTCCAAATATCGATTTTGGTCGAAATCGACTTAACAGGTTTGGAGATAAGTTGTGTGACAGACAGACGTACACACAGACACCCACATAGACACACATTTTCTTGGTACTTGTTTACTACTATATCCCCCCCAACACCCAATTTTGACTAAATTTTTGCAAAGTATGACTAAGTTAGTACTTATCTAAATAGACATTTTTGATTAAAATTATTTTGCGTAAATGATTTATAATTAGAAAGATATATACAGGGTGATTCACGAAGATGGTCTATTAAGTATCTGAGGATTGAGTTTTCCGATTTTCTTTAGTCTGTGGCCATACCATCCCTTAAGCTATACAAGCGCGCGTAACGCGCTTGTCTCTTTACTTTGGTACTTTTTTAGTTCCACTTTTTGAAATATGCACCTGACCTGAGACATTTAGCTACTTGAAAATCAAGAATGTCAGTCAAGTGTGACAACATTGCAAGTAAATTATCATAATTAAAGTAAAATTAGGAGTGTTTCGCGTTAAAATATATTGGGATACTAAACAGCCAGTGATTTTTTTTCAATATTTGGCGTCAAAAGAGCTTTGCGCAATATGTAAAGTGTCACAAAATACTTCTAATACTATCTAATACATGTCACACACAGAAAATTGCAAAATTCGAAAAGTGCGCAAAGTAAAAATGTACCGATCATTTTTCATAATAGGTATTACTATGCCTAGTAACTTTTGGTAAGTTTGGTTTTTGCGCCAAGTAATTTCAGTTGAAACTGCTTATTTAGACCTTACATTAATAATTTTGTACAAAATTATGTCAATGTTAGGTGTTGGGATATACTAAATATTTTAGAGATACCTAGAGGTAATTATTTAATAAATCTCCAACATATTTTATATAAATTTATTGTTTTTAAATTTATAAACCATTTGCGCTAAATAATTTTAATGGAATTTATCTATTTAGACACTAATCTAATCATATTGTGCAAAAGTAATTCCAAGTTAGGTGTTGGGGATATACAAAACTGTTTTTTTTTCAAAATTTTATGTTTTTAGGACTCTAGGGGTCATGATTCGTCGAGATTTGCAAAAAAAATAAATTCGATATTTTGGACGATTACAATATTTTCTCTATAGCCCTATATGCGCGGGAGAGTAAAAATAAATTCTGGACAACGCCAATTTTACAAAAAATTTGCTACTCACTGTATAATTTGGAACAAACATCCTCTAGCGGCAACTATCAGCTAAGTATGGTATAGAAATGCAATATTATTTGCTTGGTCTTCAAAATATTTGGTTAATACAAAGACATAAGAAATGTACCGCGGTAGCGGAAATATATCGTATTCGATTATTTCTAAGGCCATATTCCAGTTACAATAGATATTTTGGTCTACATTCTCTCTGAACAATAAAAAGCAAAAAGTTTCCCGCGGAAAAAATCAACGAATTTTCTGTAAGCCTATCCTATATTAACTGCGAACTATAGAATTTCAGAGACATTATACTTACGCTTTAATTGTTTCAACTTTACTTAAAAATAAACCACACTATTTAAGCAAATATTAACAGGCACAAAAGTATTACCCGTTGTTAACAAATTAAATAATTTAATATTTTATCACTTTTGATCGAGATTCAAATTCAAATCAAATGTCACGCTGACTCACAGGTGGGTAAGCTGTTCAAAATTTTAGTTTCAACGATTGCCACCAAACGCAACACTCCTCGGGAATGCGCAATGAATAAGCGGTCTTAAAAACTTCCGTATCATTCGGCAATCTCTCTTTAGATATTTATTTATCTCTGATCCGCACCAACTATAACAGCTGATCGTCGCGATGCCGCTTCTGACTTCGCAGTTTCAACAATCAGGACGTTCGCGTCACTAAAGGCCTCAAAAGCAGAAAGCTCATAAAATTGCCATGTTTTTACGAACTACGCCCGTGTCAAATGTCAAATTCATTCAGTTGTCAATTTACTATTATTGGATAATTGGAAATTGGATTAACACTTTGCATAACATTTATATTTATTATGCATGTTTTACTATTGTAAAACACGCATTTTGGTTTAAACTAAATTTTTTACAAAGTTCGTTCCCAAAATAAAGCATTTAAAAAAATCCAAGATGGCGGCGATTTTTTCACAATTTAAGGCTGTTCCACACGTTGGTTGGGTTTTTGGTGACTTTTCTGGAGATATACAGGGGGGCCTAAGGAATATGCTGGAACAGGAATCAGCTCTCTAATAATTATTTCCATCTCGAGCCGAATATCGGTATAGTTTGCCTATACTAAATCTGCCTTAGTTTGGGCTATAAGTATGAATAAAATATTTTCAGGTTTTATGGTATGTTATATTTATACTTGATTTTTAAATTAATTTTCATGGCAAAAAGTTTGTACCAGTTTAAAAAATATATAAAGTTCATATTCCCTTCTTAAAAAAGCGACTAAAAAACGATATGCTTCTATTGCACTGTGAGGTCCAGTGGCTCCACGCGACTACTTATGTCAATCCAAGGATGCGACTACTTAAAGAATAAGGCATTTTAGCATTTTATCTGTTTCCAAGACTGCTTGTGGCTGGTATTTGTAATACGGTGGGCATATTTGAAGGAGTCCGTTCTTGAGAGCCAGCTGTTGGTGGATGATTTTGACCACTTGATTGTGACGTCCTAGGTATGCGCTATCTGCGAGTGATCTACATCCGGCCATGTCAAACTCGAGATTGCGGTGTTGTAGATTCAGTGGCGTATATCCTCGATCCTCCTGGGCTGCTATTCTCATCAGACCATCTTTGGATCTTAACAATTGTTGCCGTATGTTCTTCTACTGGGTTCTACACAACTTGTAGATGTTCATCATACCTCGACCGCCGCTTGCTCGGGGAAGGTATAGCCTCTTAACCGATGCATTGTTGCGCAGATATTGGAATTTGGTCATCAGTCGCCGGGATAGCCGACAGACTATCCATTTAGGTCCGCATCAGACCACTTAAGAATGCCAAAGGTGTAGGTTAAGACAGGCACTGCCCAGGTGATCAGAGCGGTGATATGGTTCTTAAATGAAAGTTGGGTATTCAGAACATTGAGTTAGTCTTGTATTTCTCGGAGAACATATTCTTCAAGTACGTGTGGTCGATATTGGTTCTGAGGCATTCCTTAATACTTGTATGTATCTTCGGCATCAATATCCTGGTATTGGTCTTCTCGGATTTCCATGGCGCCTCTTTTGATGTTGATTATGGCGCATTTGTCAAGTCCAAGTGACATGTTTATGTCCTCGCTGAAGGTCTTAACGGTGTTAATTAGAGAGTGCAATCCAGACGGGTTCTCTGCAAAGAGCTTTAGGTCATCCATGTACAATAGATGGGATAACATTCGCCCGTTCCTGATGTTAAGTCTGTGCTCAATATTCGTGTTGTTCAGTAGCGTAGAAAGAGGGTTCAGAGCCAGGCAGAACCACAAAGGTGATAAGAAGTCTCCTTGAAATATACCTCTGGACATCTTGACTTTACCAGCGTTGTTGTTGTTGACGAGGATATTGGGCCGCCAGGTGCTCATGAGATGTTGCAGCACCGCTATTACTTTCGGGCAAATCTTTAGTACCATCATCAGCCAATCATGAGGGGCCGAATCGGCTGCCTTGCTGTAGTCAATATAGCACACAATGAGATCCCTGATCCTAGTCTGAACCTATTTTATGACGACTGCAAATGGAAAGTTGAGGTTCTACTCGGCTGATCCTCGTATACAACCCTTTTGCTCTTCCTCCAGTATGTTGTTTGTAGCGCAGTGTTCGTATATTCGATTGTTGAGAAGTGACGTGAAGAGTTTGTATACTACTAACAGGCACGTGATTGGTCTATAGTTGCACGGTATAACGGGGTTATTATTTTATTATTATTATTATTAGTTTATTATTATTATTATTATTATTATTATTATTATTATTATTATTATTTTATCGAACAATATCAAGTTTTCTTTTTTACTATAGCCCATTTTAGAAACTAGTTAAATTTCAAAAACCTGTCAGTTTTTACAATAGATTTAAATGGCATGACACTCCTATATAATCACCGGCAATTATTACAACTCCACACTAAAGAGATTATCATAAGCTGTAAGAAAGTCATATTTAGAGGAGCTCGCCCTACTAGTCTACTAGTATGGCGTAGGAAAGTTAGATGGTAAAACATATTTCGATAAAAATTAGGAAGATTTCATTTATAGTATTTTTTTTCATTTTTAAGATATATTTAAAAAAATGTTTTTCTTGTAATAAATTGTCAATTTTATTAGTAGTAAGTTTGCAGATTTTGAATTTGGCAATCGTGTTCTTTGAACCTATCAATAAAGTTTACTTGAAATGATTCTTCCACAAACTATTCCGTGTTTTCTTGATCCTAATTCAAACATAGATTTATCTAAATTATGCACTTGCCTTGAAATAGTTGATAGTTATGGCTTTCACGAGCTTAGATGCAATTCACAATGAAAAGGGGAAGTGCGACTTCAGTGTTCGGGTTTATAGAAAATACAAAATTCTAACTTTAATAAGTTGAAGTCTGATTTTTAACTTAGAAGTTCTTTTTCTTAGCTCTTGTTAAAAGATTATTTCTCTTCTTCATTATTGATATAATACAATATCAAATCAAATCAGATCATTTTATTTTTTGCCATTAAAATAAATTTACAAACAAAAATATATTGCTAGGTATATGCTTAGGCAAAAAAAAGGACAGCCTCTCGATTATCAAAACCGGTATCCAATGCATATCATTACAAATATGCATGGGCGAGACAGATCTTAACCTAAATCCTAAACCAAAAGGAAAAACAAAAAACTAACTGACAACAATATCCATCTAATTCTAATTCTACAATTACCGCTAAGAAGAGGCGCAAGCGAGAGAGAGAGAGAGGCAGAGCAACAGGCTGGCGGCGCGGCGCGGGAAGAAGAAAAAAAGAAAAGAAAAGAAAAGAATCGGCAGTACCGGTAGTAGGGCGGACGAACAGGGGAACAACAGAAAAAGATTACAACCTTTGATCTTGTAATAATTTTTTCTTGACGTACTTTGAAAAACCATTGAGAGGTAAATCTTTTGCTGTATTTTGAAGGTTATTCCACATTTGAATGGCTACAAAAGTTAACGATCGCTGAAAAGCAGATGTTCTATGCAAGGGCAAGACAAAGTTTTGATTATTACGTGTTAGATGGTCGTGAGAAAAACTGTTTAATTTACTTGCTAAATATACCGGTTGACCCTTTTTTACGACTCTGTAGATAAGACCATACATATGTTGCTTCCTACGATTTTGCATATTTAGAATTTTTAATTCGTTTAAATAAGGTGTTATGTGGTTTCGATAAGGAATATTATAAGAAAATCGCATGCATGCATTTTGTACTTTCTGTATTCTATTTTTTAATCTTACAGTTAATGAATCCCCATAAACATTATCGGCATAGTCAAAAAGTGAGAGAACTAAAGTGTCACATAAATAATATTTTTGTTTTGCAGGCAAATATCGTTTTAGTTTATAAAGATTTTTGAGGCGAAGAAAGGCCGCTTTTAGTTTAGAGTTAATGTGGCTTTGAAATGAGAGTGAGCTATCAAATATCACCCCTAAATTTTTTGCTTCATTGACAATCGGAATTGGTGTACTATTAATTTGAATTTGTAAATTATTTTTAATATCTTGTCTAAAGACAGTTCTGTTACCAAGAATCAAAACCTGGTATTTCAGAGCATTTATTTTTAAGTTATGATTTTTTGCAAATATATATATACTTTCCAAGTCCGAGTTTAATTGTTCTTGCATCGTATGAAGGTTGCTATAGTTAACAGGTATATATATTTGTGAGTCATCCCCATATTGCTGGAGTTTAACATGTCTTACACTCTTATACATGTCTGCAACATAAATAGAGAATAATATGGGCGACAACGCGGAGCCCTGGGGGACGCCATGCTTGACTGGCTTGGAATTTGAAACAAAAATTCTTATTTTCAAGCTCATCAAAAACAGATACACGACTAAAACGAAAATCAAGATAATTCTTTAAAATCTCAAGAGAATTAGGTGAAAATCCAAAGTAATATAATTTAGCCAGGAGCAATTCGTGGTTTAAAGTATCGAAGGCTTTACTAAAATCTAAAAAAGCCATACATGTGCTATTTTTTTCATCTTCATACAATCTAATATCATTTAGAATATTCACCAAACTGGTAGATGTACTAAAATCTTTTCTAAAGCCTGATTGACAGTCGGGGATAACATTCTGAATTTCTGAAAACGAAGTTATTTGATATGAGATATGTTTTTCAAAAATTTTGGAGATTGCAGGTAATATACTAATCGGCCTAAGATCTTTCAGCTCCGTTGGGTTTTGCACCTTAGCAATAGGTTTAATGATAGCTTGTTTCCAAGGTGATGGATATGTTTTGTCTAAAATACATGTATTTATGATATTTATTATAGGATTTATACAGAATGGTAGAGGCTTCTAGCAAAATAGTTCCAAAGTGAAGGCACAAAAGTAATCTAAACAAAGCCAACCTTATAAAATAGGATTATATAATTAAAGATTTAGTAATTACAAAAACATTTTGTAAGTGTTCAAAAACCATTTTTGAACACGCTTTCAAATCTAACGACTTAACTTTGTACAATTTAATATTCCCCGCCACTGTCCTCGCATTCCAAACAAATTAAAATCCATGGCATACTACTAACGCCATCTCTTGGTTACAACGTTTATCCACTGCTTCGGGCACTCTAGAAAGCTAACAGTAAAGCGGCCTCTAAACTCATCCGCCCAATCACCCAACCTAAAATTTCCTAGCATTATACTTAGGAAGGTTTAGGATTTTCTAGGGAGTAACTAAAATTCCGATCTTTAGTAATTGATTTCATGAAAACTAGTCAGCAGATTTCAACCGCATTTGTATTAAAATTCATAATATTAATTGCCCTTTTTATGTCCGATTATCCCGCCAAAAGGGGCGGAGACAAAGGGGTGGTAACAACTCGTTCGAGTTGATCACGATCACGTTCTAGATTCTAGAATTCAGTATGAAGTTGCATCTCGACTCTCCACTATGTAAGTCGCTCAAAAGGCGCTGTTCCCGCCGACATGGCGTCAAGCCGCCATGTCGAGCCAGTTTTCACGTTTTGAGACCCTCTGATCTATCTAGTTCGTTACTCATGTGACATAGTGATATCCAGCCATAATTATCGTCATATCAAGCCTACAAACAGATAATTATCGGCACCCTGACTGCCATTAATCTCACAAGCATGACGCTGTACCATCGTTGTATTAGCGTCCCCAATAGTCTTGCCCATTCTACAGTCGAGTATTATCTCGCACCACAAGTAATCGTGTCTTGTCTCGTAACCCAAGTAAGTAAGCTCACAAGTTTGCAATCAATCTCTCTCAAATATGACGCTGTGTACTGGCATCCCCATTGGCTTAGTCCATGGGAAGCCTACAAAAGGTATTTCTCACAATAGAGTCTGTCTCTAATCTCAAGTAAGCAAACATACATGTTTACAATCACATGCTCTCAAACGCTGTACCATCGCTGTGCTAGCGTTCTCCATTAGGCCTTGTCCATGGGGTTCTCAATATTAATCGAGTCTCGTCTCGAATCTCAAACGTTTACATTCACATACGTTTCCATTCTCTCAACCTCTCAACGCGGTACCATCGCAGTACTTGCGTTACCATTGGTCTCATCCATGGTTCTCAATTCTCTATCAGATAATAACACTGGGTTGTTATACTCAGGCCTTATTCTCATATAAGAATTAAACGGCACATGTCTGCCAGTATTCTCAAATGTCAATACACCATTTGAGTCATGCCTATGCTACCTGCATAGCATGTTTAATAATAATTTATGCGTGTACCAAGAAACCGCAACCACAAGGCATCCAGGTCATGCTATTATGCAACAACTGCATACCATCTCAAACTACAAGTCAAGTAATTCTTGTTTGCAAGAAATCAAGCTACATTGCATATAGAAGCTAGCAAAAGACCTAGCAAGTGTTTTTAAAGTGAATTTTCCCCAGTGCTGGAAGATAAACTGCTGAACATTGAACGTTTCTCGTCAATTGTGAACATAGTGTACATATTAGTTTATAGTTGGACTTTAAGGTAGTATTTATCCTGTTATTATTGCTTGTGTATTGCTTTATTTCATATCAAAGTTATTTCCGCTATCCGAGCTGATACGTAGCTGTTCTGCAGGAAGTCTAAACAGACATTTAACTGTACATAGCTTTAAGGTTATGTTTATAACCATATATTAGTTTAGTGTTACAACTGTTTATGCATTGCTTTAATTTTCAAGAGTTTTATTTATGTCATATTCTGCAGGGTCGAAACTTGCCTCGACTGATATCGTCGCACTGACTACGTACATTGATTTAATGTTTATATTTTGTTTATTTATGAGCTTCCAGTTGTTTTCAAGTAAAATAACATTAAAATATTCATATAATGCTAAAGCTTTTTGTTTTATTTACAAAATGACTTTAGAACTAGCCCTATGGTAAATTATAGTGCCTACGAGTACATCTCTGTTTGTTTAGAAAATCGACCAAGATCGAATCTGAAACAGTAAGTATATGCCCAGCTACCTATGGCATACATACAGTTAGATAAGTAATATTAGTATACAATTTTCAATTGATTTCGTTTCTGATGGTTCGTTGAATTTTAAAGGGTCTGTGCTCTAAGTCATACCTTTTTATTTTTCCTTGCAAAAAAGTTGCAAGAAACTTTTTATGAGGGAATGTATATTCGATTTTCAGGAAAACATTGCGGCAATATCAGTTTCTCATCCATTATACTCAATCACTATATTTACCGTAGCGGCGTGAATAGACAAAAGAGCATGAGGAAGTGTATTTTATCGTTCGATATATTTGCGTTGCTCAGCCAAATCGTTTTTAGATATTTGTAAATCTTGGGAGCATTATCATTTCTTGATGAAAATAAATAAATACATTTTGAGTCCGTGTAGGTGATAAAAAATACTAAAATAATGGTCTAACAACAATATAAACACAAATCGTCCTAACGATCAGAAAATATATATCTATAGATAATAAAATCTAGAAATTTGACCTCGAATTTTGTTTAAGTTTTATCCGAGAAGCGAAAATCATAACGCAAATACCGACTTTTTGTACTAAATTGATTGACCGATAATAAAATGCAAAATTAGAATTCAATAAAATCTTCTACTTAGGGTATTATTTTAATCTTGTATTTTCTAAATATTAAGCATGTATTTATTGATCTTTATTTCAAAACATTAGCAGTGTCAATGCTCTAGCCCGTAAAAAATTATAACGCCCCGTAAAAATTTTTAACGGGCTATCCCGTTGAGAATTTTTGCCGAGCCCTGAACCTGCTATATGGAAACGAGCGCGTGTTATTGTTAGAACACTGAGAATAATAGATCAAAATGTTATAATTTTATTAATGAAAGAATATAAGACAAGTTATAAAATGATAAATTATAAATTATACAACAATGTGAGTAACTATTAACCCTAGGGCGATAATATGGT
>MU183357.1:0-55743 GCA_016904865.1 Pissodes strobi
GGAAATTGCCCGGATGCGGATGGGTTTCAGAGGGTAGAAACATGTTCTTTCTTTATTTGACATATTGTTGTTTACATAACATTGACGGAGACAAAGATATTAAATTGAGAACGATTAATAACGATTTCCTTGACGGAGTGACAACTTGCATCTTTCCAAAGATTGTTTCATATAATGGAATCTATTATACCGACAATCCAGGTTCGAACTAAGGGGTAACTGAAATACAATGTTTTAATTGCACAAATTTGCTGGGGTGAAATAAATATATTTGGGTTTTAATTATGACTCCATCATACTACAGACATACAGGGTGTTATCACTAAACTATACGGAGAGAAACGATAAGTTAATACACATCTTGGGGTGTTTCCCCAACACTAGTCATGCGGAAATATGTTTTGGCTTGCAGAGGAAAGAATTGCGAGTTACGAGTCTAGAATACCACACTGATATAGGCAGAAATTTATTGGATTAAATATATTAACTATACCATCGCGCTGTTTTTTGAATGTCAACTCGCAAACATTCCAAAGAGGCACAATTACGACAAGAGACTCTACTAACTACGACTGTCAGCAATTTTTCAGTATACTACCAAATACCATATAAAAAACTACTATTTAAACAATATAAATCTAAACTAAAAAGTCTACTTATTTGAAAGGCTCTTTATAGCTTCAATGACTTCCTATCCATTACCTTCTAAAAGAGCCACTCAATGCTTTAGAATTGGATTAGAATCTAATATTGACTCTTTAAATCTGTACTCTCTATTTGCTCTTGTGTATACCAAAAGCCTGATTTGTTTATCTTAAAACTATTAGTTTGTAAATTGTTATCTAATATAATCTTATTTTTCTGTCTGCTTATTTGTAATCTATATTTGTATCTATAGTATTTAATTTTAATATTATTTATGAATTATTGTGATATGCCTTTTGAATGCTCTATATTTTAAGTACGTGTATGTATGTACTATGTATTTTTTTTAATAATTGACGTGTGTAAAAATGATTGCCTTTAGAACGCAGGTATAGAATTTTAATTTAAAATTGAGTGTATTAAAATGATAAAAAAAAAATGGGAGTGGAATCAATAAACTATTATAGTCCTACTCATTAAGATAAGTTACTCGTTTATTCTAGACTTGTTACTGTTGTTACCTAGAGGCATCCACTTCACGAAAGCGCTGTATTATTCTTCATGTTTAGTTAATTGCTCTAATAAGTGTGTTAATCTGGCTTTTGTATTGATATTGTTTTCCTATAAGATAATAAAACGGTTTTGATATTCCCCAGAATATCCTGAAAGCACTACGTAATGCAACCCAAGGACGTACTTCCATAGTAATAGCCCATCGCCTGAGTACCATCATGGATGCCGATGAAATATTTGTCTTTGAAAGTGGCAGAGTTAGTGAACGAGGTACTCATCGAGAACTCTTGCAGAACGTTCATAGTCTCTACTACAAATTATGGACCACTCAGAATCATTCTTATAAAGAACGTGTAAGTGGTGGGATAAAAACAGATGAAAGACCAAAGGAGAGGTCAGTATAGATAAAAAAAAAATTATGATGTGGAAGCTATCGCAAGAGTTGTTCGGGTTGTGATTTAAGAAATGCTCTTAGCACCAAGAAAGCACGATAAACAATACAATAAATTTGTCGGTTTTACATCTAGGTTGATTTGAATCCTTGGGAATACCAATGTAATTGAACAGAATATGTTATAATTATAAATCATCACGCATTATAATGTACTGTTTACTCTCTTTAACTAAATGTTTATTTTTATATATGTTCTTCATCTTCAAATAACGCTATTATTTTTCACGTTTTACCTGCCTTCTGTTGCTAAAGGATCATTCTAACAAATCTTGTATTTTTGTATTAATTCTACATGTTTGTAACAAAGAGATTTCATTAGAACCTTTTGAGGTAGGTTGGTGGGTGTGAAGGTCAAAATGCAATATATTTCAGACATCAGATATTACTTTTTCTAAGGTTTCTTACTAATTTCTTAAGCAATTAAGTTTCTGCACATGTGAGGAAGAAGTTCCATAAAATAAAAAATTGTGTTACCTTTGATTGAGTTTGAGTCAGTAAAACTTCCTCAAAGTAGCCCTACTTGTTAACTAGTGTGCTATCGATTCAATGTCATTGGCAAAGATAATACAAAACAATCAATATCAATCTAGAAGTGTTAGATAAAATATACTAACCATTTTTAAAATTAAATTATCATCAAATCGTTAAATATTAATTATTCCGCATGAGGTGGTAAAATTATTATTGACTATACAATGCGTAATCTGATATCTGTTTTTCAATTAGACAGACTCCTTATCCCATGAGCTCTGAATCTAGCTCAAATAACACGCTGTATTAATGCAAAATTTTTATATTTTGTTTTCATATTTTTCCCTCAGTTTGATGTAAAATTATAACTGTTTACAACGTCGTGCTCTTTTGGTGCTTATATTGAAAATATTAACAAATTAAATGTGAAATCAAAAATTATACAGAATAAAATGTGTGCCCTGTTTTGATTTAAAAAAATCAGTAGTACAGGATATATTAATACTATTCTGCTTGGTCTCATATGGTTTTATGGGAATAATGTTTTAAGATTTAAACTAAAGTTTTATCCTATTTATATTTTATATTTAATTTTTATTATGAAACTGTCAGGATGTTTCCATAATATGACTGACCTACGAGTGCATGCTCAATAATATTTATGTTCAAAGATTTCAGTTAAGTTCTCTTCAGAATGGCCAGTGAATAGAACAATAATTTTATATGTATCTACTGTATATAACGTGTACATACATAGAAAATAAATATTTTTGTTTTTATTTTGTTGTTTGTATTAATCTAGGATAATATATAGTTAGATAATTAAATGTTTGCTGCTTCTTAACCCACCTCAAAAGAGGAGGTTCTAAATTCTAGGAGTTATTTTGTATGTATGTTCGCACATATCTTTTATGGAATATATTGCGCCTTAGTCGCTATGTGCAAGATCCGTTATAGACTGTCAGATAGTGACAGATTTAGGTGCCCCATTTTCGCATACAAGCCTCGAATAGGGTTGAAAAGTACATCGATATTGAGCAAAATAGAGGGAGACTTACGAGTGGCCCCTGGGGATAACATATGGAAAATTCGATTTTCCAGAACAGAAATAAAAGGAGTCTATTGCCCATATTTTCACGCAAGCCGCGTTCACTAAATTATTAACTAATAGAACCTGGCTTCGGAAAACCAAAGGCTTGAGTATTGCAGGTGGCTAAAGGATTGAAATAAGGGCGTAATTTTGTAAGGAAAAATCGAGATTTTGACAGATTTTTCGATACAAACCCCTCGAAAGTATGAAAACTTACGTCATCACTAGCCCGAAAAACATATTGGTTTGAGTGGCGCGAATGGATAAGTAGATTGTGCGGTCGGAAAAATTAACGGAAATTCTTTTCGATTTTACAGTTATTTTCCCATCAACGAAATTAATTGCAATAAAAACTTATGAACTATAAGAATCCGTTAAAAATAATGGCCTGAGTGTAAAGCGTGTCCCTCAAATTTTCAAGAAATAAAAAGTTGCAGGAAAATTGTATGGAAATTGACACCATTTTCTCACACAAGCCGTTGGCATATGCATATTATTTATCCATAAAAGAGCTGACAAAAATATATCAATCAATCAAAATACTTTATTGTCGGAAAACAAGTTTCATTGACAAAGCATGATCTTAAGTAACATAGGTAACATAGGCACGATTATTACATAAAATATAGGGTTATAAAACGTAAGGTTCTCAACTAACTAAAACAAAATAAACTAACAATGAAACAAACACAATTAAAATTCAAAAATTCATTAATATTATAGTAGGCTTTTCCATATAAAAATGTTTTAAGCTCTAGTCTAAATTTTTTTAAATTACCCTATTGTCTTAAGCTAACAGGCAGATGATTAAAAATTTGTTTAGTTCTGTAAATAATCGAATTCTGTGTCAATGCAGTCTTGGGTATAGGGAGCTGAATTTTAAGTTGTTGCCTAGTTAGGTAAGTTCTTGGATATTCTAACTAATCGTAATGTTTTTTGTGCATAAGGCATGCAGTTTCTAAGATAAATATACTGTACACTGTGAGTATTTTATATTTTACGAATAGTGGCTTGCAATGCTCCCAATATCCAACCTTACACATATATCAAACTGCTCTCTTTGGAATAATAAAAACAGATTTAAACAATTCATTAGAACAACTACCCCAAACTGCAATGCCATATCTAATATGAGATTCAACCAACGAGAAATAAACCAACTTAGCAGTATTTAAACTAAGTTCATTGGAGGCTATTCTTCCAGCATAGCAACCACTGGCCAATCGTTTGTTCACATTTGTTACGTGTTCATTAAATTTAAGTTGAGTATCCACATGAGTACCAAGAAATTTACAGCTTGTCCTGTTTTTAATTGCTTGTGTATCTAATAACAAACCATCAAAAAGAAATTTAAATGTCAATATGTTGGTTTTCTTAGAGATAAAGCAAAGCAAGATAGAGTCACACCAGCTCTTCACAAGTTTTAAATCTTCAGATATAATCACTTTTAAATCTTCAATATATTTTCCCTTCCAGGACAGTGTTATCGTCAGCAAATGATGTTAATTTAGCCCTAATGGGGAGGTTATTAATATCATTTAAATAAAGTAAAAACAATATTGAACCCCTGTGGAACAACATTAGTCACAGCTAAATTTGATGACTGAATATCACCTATTTTAACAAATTGTTCTCTCCCTGTGAAATAAGACCCAAACCATAAGAATGAGACTCCTCCAAAGCCATAGATTTCTAGCTTTTTAAGCATTATTATATGATTTGCACAATCAAAGGCTTTAGAGGAGTCACAAAACGCAATGGCAACAAGCTCGCTTTCATTCACACTGATAAACACCCGCTCCAAAAGATCAAACATGGCATCATGGGTGTCCTTAAAGGGTTGGAATGCAAATTGACTGTCACTTATTATGTTGTGCTTTGAAAAATATTTTAACATTCTTTTCTTATCTAACTTTTCAACTATTTTTGACAACGCCGAGAGAAGTGATATTGGCCGATAATTACATGGGTTGTCTAATTCACCCCCTTTATAAAGAGGCATAACCATAGCTTTTTTCAGGCAGTCTGGAAACACTCCTGTTAAAAATGAAACATTAATACACTCAGTCATACAATGCATTATCAGGCAAATTCTTAAGCAAATTCACTGACACACAATCGTGCCCGCTGGATTTATTGTTCCTAATTTCTATAAAGATTTCGTTAAATATATTTGTAGTTTCCAGTAAAAATGTGTCATTGATTGTGACATCTGATAAGTAAGAACAAGGATCTACATTACTTTTTAAGTTTTATTATAATGTTTCAGCAACATTACAGTAATAGTTGTTAAGAATATTGGGATCTAATTTAACCTTCGATCGAAGAACTGTGTTTTTACCAGTTAACTAATTAATTATTTTCCAGTTTTCTTTACTTGCATTTTTCGCGGATTTTATTCTATTTTGGTAAAACCTTTCCTTAGCTGCTTTTAAAACGTTTTTGTAAATATTTCTATAACTGCAGAAATAACTTATAAACCGAGGACAATCAGTAAATTTACGAATACTTTGTAATGATCGCGTGTTTTTTGAAGAAACCTTAATAGCGGGCGTAATCCAAAGTTTACTTTTCTTTTGCTTCATTTTTTGTAATGGAAAAGATTTAAAAAATGCATCAGTTAAAAACTTTTGGAATTCGTTTAGTGGTGATTGACAGTTTAAGACTGCTGTCCAATTTAATTATTTACATGTATGTATGGAAGATGAATTATTTCTCACAAAAAATCTCGAATATTGTATAAATTTACCGCAAGATATTCAAAGACGGTTTTAGCTTGTCTTTCGGCAGAACACAGGTTGATACCGGCAGCACGTGTGAGGAACTTTCAAACAAAATTAAGTCTAAGGTCCTAAACGACGGACGTGCTAAACGTGTAGCTGTGGCGGAAAAAATTGTCCACCAAAGCAAATCCAAAAAATTCTATACCAAGATGAAGAACATGCAAAATCTTACCCTCCCTGTTATTTCGGTTCAAGTCACATTTTACCTACATCAACTAAGTGTCAATGTTTTTAATATCCACAACCTTAAAACTGGAAAAACAATGTTTTAAGTATACCACGAAGGTATGGGCAACAAAGGAACAAATGTGGTTTGCTCCTTTATTATGGATTAAACAGGGAAATTCCACCAAACATTGAACATTTCCACATTTTTTCTCACGGATGCGGTGGTCGGAATAAGAACCATTTAGTTCTCAGAATGTGCTTAGGCCTTGCAGACTTCGGAAGATTTCAAATTATGAACCAGTATTTCCCCATAAGGGGACATTTGTACATGCCATGTGACAGGGATTTTGCCATGATGAAGAAGAAAATTAGTAAAAATGACAGGATTTTTCCTACTAAAAGATTATGTTTCGTTGATTGTCAGATCAAATACATTATATGTAATTAACACACTCAAGTCTTATGTTATATACTCTGAGAATCGCTTTTTCTAAGCATATGCCAATGAGCTTATGTGGGAAAATGGTGGAAATTTCTAGAGTTTCTTGTCAGCTCTTTGTTAAATAAATTATGTATAATTAATTTGATGACCGTGTCCGACACTCAAGCCTTTTGCTATTTAGTCTTAGAATCACTTTTTCTAAGCATATGCCAAACAGCTTGCGGGAGAAAATGCAGAAAATTTCCATACAATTTTCCTGCAACTTTCCGACGCAAGCCTTCGTTTCGACCACATCCGATAGTCATACCAATTTGATTGTAATGTCTAACACATAAATAACATTCTATACTTTCAAAAGCTTGCGTGGAAAAATAACTGAAAAATCAAAAATAATTTCCGTTAAATTTTCCGACCCCAAAATCTACTTATCCATTCGTGCCACTCCAGCCAATATGTTTTTCGGTCTAGTGACGATGTAAGTTTTCCTACTTTTGATGAGCTTGTGTGGAAAAATCTGTCAAAATATCGATTTTTCCTTACAAAATTACGCCCTTATTTCAATCCTTTAGCCACCTGCAATACTCAAGCCTTTGGTTTTCCGAAGCCAGGTTCTATTAGTGAACACGGCTTACGTGAAAATATGGGCAACGTACTCCTTTTATTTCTGTTCTGGAAAATCGAATTTTCCATATGTCATCCCCAGGGGCCCCTCGTGAATTTGCCTCCATTTTACTCAACATCGATGTACTTTTCAACCCTATTGTAGGCTAAATATGTCACTATCTGACGGTCTATTTACTGACATCTGGTGTCAGTAATCGGGGACCCAGTAGCATTTCTTCTATATATTACCAAATTCGATAAGGGGTCACTTTGGGTCGTTCTAGTGCCGAAAAAGTCGCGAGTATCGAAAAAACAGAGACAATTTGATACGCAATTTCTAGGAGAACTCCTCCTTAAATGCTTCTCTGTTCCTAAAATAGCTTTTAAAATTGGCTTTTCAAGGAAAATGTAAAAACATCGATTTGTAGGTCAAAAAATGAAAGTGTTTCTTTTTTTCTCAAAAAATATTTTTTATGGAAAGGTTTATTAAGTACTTGACGAGAATCCACGCGAAAAAACTGT
This sequence comes from Pissodes strobi, assembly GCA_016904865.1. NCBI lineage: Eukaryota > Metazoa > Arthropoda > Insecta > Coleoptera > Curculionidae > Pissodes > Pissodes strobi. The sequence goes on from MU183357.1 coordinate 7,692, forward strand.
ATTAAAGTATCCAACCTGCACGCCTGTGGCGTACCATTTTCAGTGCTTATGAATGGCTAACAATAGGCAAAACGCATAAATTGACCCAAAATCAGGTGGTACCACCTGAATTTGATGAAAAGAAAGAATTTTGCAATGAAACCAATGCCAAACTATGGAAGTGGCAAAAAATATTGGTAGGTCACCCTTCTTTTTCATACCTAATGAGGTTTTATTTATTTTATACATTTCTGAAACATACTATAGAAGACACTTTGGAAATGATGCCTTTTATACAGGATGAGCTAATTGAATTTAAACTTTTCGCCATTTCGAGTTTTGACACGACACGTCACCTGGAAAACCCAATAATCGGAAGCAACCGCAACCAAACTTTCGTACATTAGACAAGGCTTATATGAACAGCGCATACCAAAAAATCGCATTTTTTGTCTTCCTTTGAAATATCTATTTTAAGCGTACATGCCAGCCACAGAGCTATGTTCATGAAATCAATCTTAGATTCGCAAAACTCGTGATTTCTGCTATAAAAAAGTGCTGTAACAATTGTCCGTACAAAATCGGTAAATACAAGAAAATCGAAGTTACATTGAAACATGCAGAAAATTGCAAGACATTTTCAAAGTTTTGAATATTTCGGCAATTAATTCGTCTTTATATTGACGTTTAGTTTAAAATATGTAGATTTATAGGTACATAAAATTGCCTGAAATCTCATTTAAAACGGTTTGAAGCTGGAAATGTGGGTCAGAATCGGAAAATGTGGACGTCTTTGGGTGATTAGAGGCAGTTTCTAGTAGATTTTATGGCACATTTTGAGGTAAAATTTTACTTTTAGCATACCGATCCGTATAATTTTTAGCTTAGTAAGTATATTTATTTGCCTAAAATCTCACTTAAAACGATTTGAAGTCGGAAAAATGAGCGAGGATCGGAGAATTTGGATATTTTTCAAGCGGTTTCTGACGATTTTATGGGATAGCTTCAAAACATAGAAAACAAAAAAATACTTGTATTTCGAAGTGGAAGTTTTCACCTTTGTCGTCTGATATCTTAAGCACACACCGTTTTTTATGTATTTTTACAACTAATAACCCATTTGCGATCTCTCATGCTTCAACAATGTTATTATATATGTAAGACGTGATCATTAAAGTTCAAGCCTTTACCGACCGTTCACCGCCACCCAGCTGCACGTAGCGAATAGAGAAAATGTTGGCGTGCTACTTGCAAGTACCTCTAAGTACAAGTGCGGCGTCTAGCGAGATCTTAGTCTGCTAGTCTCCTATATTAAATTAACTACTGAATTTCGATAGCGCTTCTGCATTGTACACATGTCACCCCAGATTTAATTGATAATTATTTAAGAGATTATTTCAAGACTAGAACTTGGATCGCCGATGTCGCTTGGGTCATCCAGCTTGTTAAATAATACAAGATCCAAAACGCAATCAGATGAAGAATGTATGTCTTAAGAATGTTCCTTGTCTTGTTTTCCGATATGATTACGTTGTAGTTTCTTATTTATCATACAAGGGATATGCATTGAAAGCTAAAAAGTTTTTTTTTTATCTCGCCCTGACCCAGTCATCTGAGTAATCAATCTGTTGTTCGTATTTATTCTGAGGACGTTTCCTCCGATCCCGGTCTTCACGAAAAAAGCGAAGAAATAGAAAATATATTGGCGTCCCTTATCGATACATCTGAAGAGTTCTGCTGCATCGAGGGTTGCACGTACTTTAAGCTACCAGTGAAGGGCAGTCAGATCCAGAATTAAAAAATAATTGAAAGATTTATTAAAGGCATTTACAGTATAAAACCACCGCAACACTTCTACATGGACCTAGAAGCAGTTTTACAGTACTTATTATCCCTTCACCCCCCATACAGCAGTCTTTTACGGCCGGCAAGTAAGACGCTAGAACGAACAAAGTCAATACCTACTGCGTAATAAGTTAGCGAAAACTCAACAAAAAAAAACGAATTTTAAAGAATACTTGCCTCTCTAAAACAGTCTAAACAAACTCTAAGTCACTCTAAATTCGTTTACAAAATTTGAAGTGATATAATATTGATTACATTCATCTAGTTCTCATTAGGCATTGAAATAATTGTGATGCGGCCATTCAATGATAATAATCGGTAACGGCTTTCCTCTTATTGATATATTATCACGGTGCGAAGTTCCAAGCGAATAGCGAGTGGTCGTGTGAAACCTACGATGTTGCGCTGGACACTTCGCGGTTCTTTGAGAACATTCTGAATGGCTAGGGGCAAGGGTATATACAAACCGTAGCATTTGAATTATACGGAGCGAAAATTGAGTTTTATAATGTGATTAGTTATTTATTATTATTATAGTATTGGAGTGTTAATATATTATTTTGCATAATGGTGAATTTTAAAATGTTTTATCCACGTAAATCGTAACAATTTTCTTTCGCGAATTATTTCGACGTCGATAAGTATTAGTCGTAAAGGCATAATCGCTGATGAGTCGCGAGTTTTTCTAGAAAAGTAGACATGCCTGTATTTATTTTTAAACATTGAAGAAAAGCCCGTATGTCTGGTATGTGCGTCAGAAAATTGCTTTTATGAATGAATGCCATTTAAAAGATATTAGACAAACCACGCTGCTAAATTTGGCATAGTTGAGAAAAGTGCGAGTCGCTAAAGTGGAGGTCTTGAAGAAACAACTACGGTTGCAGAAATATACACTTCAGAGATCAAATATAGGGAGCGAAGCTTGTATAAAGGTGGACATTTTTATCATATTAATGGACGGTGATATTGTCACGAATAGTACAATGACGGGGTCTCTTGGTTAAACTTAACGCTTCCCCCAATCTGCCACTGTATGTTTTATCCGTGATGACGCGCCTTGCTTAGCGTACAGGGGTATAATTCAGATGATCGGGAATTAATTTACGTCGGGTGAAAAGAAATGATAAAGAAAGCACCAGTTAAAACAACAATGTCTATTGGTCAAAGATTTAATGATAAAATTTTAACAATGTCTATTGGTCAGAAACGTAGTAAAATTCTACTATACCCGATTACTAAGGCGCGTCGATTTGAGGTATGTTTTTTAGTAGTTCATCGGTCTTTGGTCACTGTCTTATAAATATAGTTTTTTTTGGAGTTTTGTGTTATGTTTTATTTAAGGTGAAAGAGCACTTGAATATTTCACTAAACTATTTAACAGATTCTACTCAGAAACTTATCTTTCGTAGAACTTTTACAAACATCATCGATTTGACTTTTACTACTGGGGTTATGAAACCCCTAGACTCAGCAGCCATGTGGCTAACCAATTACTAGGTTTGGGTCAGGAGTAAAGGAGTAGAACCTAAGCAGCCATGTGGCTAACCTAGGAGCGGTTAGAACCTGAAGCAGCTATGTAGCTAACCTAGGAGCTGTTTTTAGGTGAGACAAAAGCCTGCCGAACTGAAGGCTCGGGAGCGTATTTATATTATAAAAAGTGCTGACCATTGCTCGCTTAAGGTTCATAATCGCTCCCGTTGTTTATAGTTTGCCTTTAATGTTTATATAACAATTTCCAAGTTAAAGTTCAAACTTAGGACAGTTATTTAGTAGCTTATGCATTTTAGTAGATCACAATATACCTCCAGTTTAATCTCCGTTCATAATTAATTCATTTTGTTACTGAGAAAAAATTAAGGTTGTTAACAAAATATCTTTGAAATGAAAACTTCTTTAGGCGCCTTAATAAAAAAAAGCTTAGGCAGACTTAAATTTAATGCATTCTCGTAATACTAACAAAATTTATGTGCACAAAAATTAATTTTGACCATGCTATGAAAGGAATTATAAAGATGATAACGGATGGACCCCCATCGAGAATTCCAAAATTTCTTGTCTGATATTGATGCAGAGTATGGGGATATTGTTTATTTCTTACATGTACATTGGTTTAGTAGAGAGAAATTGTTGAAGCGAGTGTTCGACCTCAAAGAAGCAATTACAATGTTCGTGGCTGGCAAGGGAAGACTTCTTGCCAGCTTCGGTTACCAAGAATAGATCAGTGATCTGACTTTGCATCTGAGGGAGTAGAATGGGCAGCGGCCAAGCTAGGAAAACCTTATAAGCAACTTCTTTGACAATATAAAATCCTTTGAAACTGTGTAAACTGCAGCTTAAGAAAAAAGACTTGACGGACTTTCCGAACTTGCCAACTTGTAATTATTGTAGAGAGGTGAACGGATATAAATCAACAATAATTGATTTACAAGAAGAATTTACGTCGAGGTTCCAGGACTTCAGGTAAAATTAAATAAAACTTGTTCGCGATACTTTTCAGTGTATCTGTTGAAGATGCTTCAAGAAATTTGCAAATGGAACTCTTAGATATGCAGTGCAATACTGAATTAATGCAAAAATACCACTTGGGCCCCTTAAATTTTTACTCCAAATATATTGACAAAATAAATTTCCAAGTATTCGACTTCATGCTCAGAAAATTATGTCACGGAAGCAACTATGTGTGTGAGTAATTATTGTTTTCTCGAATGAAACATGTAAAATCAAAAATAAGACAAGCATAACGGACTTGAAAATAGTCTTTGTATTGCTATGGCCAAGAGAAGACTGGACATTGAGAAAGTTGTTAAAAATAAACAATGCAGAAATCTCATTAAAAAGTGTTTTTTGAAATAAACATCTTAAAAAAACATGTTTTACATTCGTTTTCTACTTGACCTAAAGTCCTAAGCTACCTTAAATATTGAGTGTCAAATAAATACTTTATATCGGTCGATAGGGACATCCAAATCTGACCTTTGGATGACATAAGGTTAAAAGGTCCATGTTCTAAAAGATCTCCCCCCTGGCAAAGAAGTAATAAGACTATAGTAACACTTATGGCCTTAACAACAGCACAGGATGCAAACACTAAGTAATCGAGCTCGTCTTCCGATGTGATTATACCCCATCCCGCTCTTGCTACCCAAAAATTGGGCAGTTTTGCTGAAAAATAATGATTACTCAGCTAAGTGCGTCGGGGCGAAATCAAAAAAATGTTTTGCTCTCATCAGTGCATATCGATAGGTATGATAAATAAGAAACTACAATACAATCATATCGGAAAACAAGCTCGGAATATCAGGATTAATTTTCTCTACAGGTAAGTAATTAACCGCATGATACTCTTGTCAGCGTAATGTTGTTTGTGAATGTATTATATTTTTGCTAAAAAGGTTACTTCATGTCACATTAAGTTTGACAATTAATAAATAAAAATGGTATTTTTTTCTTTTAGCGCTTTTCGATTTTTGTTAAGAAAATGTTAGGTACTTCATGTCACATTCATTAAGTTTGACAATTAATAAATAAAAATAGTATTTTTTTCTTTTAGCACTTTTCGAGTTTCTGTTTGTTTCTGCTGTGGTAAGAAGAGTTCAAATAATATGACAGCCCTGGTACATGAGCCATTGGTATATAATATTGTCCGTTGCTCGAGTCTAAAAGTTTCCATAGGTATTCGCATGGGTAATATAAAAATAGAACAATGTTTAAAAACAAATAATAATCTCTATAATCCATATAAACAACGTACATAAATATATACAATATACATAGATATATTACTTCATAGTAGCTGAAATATAATTTTTTTGAACACCTTAGTCAGTGTGCGACGTTACCAAATATCTTTTTTATAATATTATCTTGCTTTGGTGGTTCCTCTATGCTTTCTACACTATCGCCGTTGTCGATAGCACGTAACGTTGCCAGTAATTTCTTCTTACTGTCTAGGTTGACTAGGGATTTCTTTTCTGTGGTGTTGTCTTTGTCTGGCGTAGAAGATTTCTGGATCTGAAAGATGTTAATGGTTACACATATGTACAAATATCTTCAAAAGTTGCTGTTTTGACTATTTTGTAGTAAAGAAACTTGGCGATCAGGATAGGGCATGTTTGCGTCGGTCCAGACGTATAGATATGGTAATAGTGCAACAGTAAGTACGCTCAAATAAGTTATTTTTATCAATAATTTTGACATACAAGTATGAATATTGTCGTTTTCATAAATTTGTATATTCACTTGCGTCCCAGAGAAAAATGGCGGTGATATTCGAGATCAACGAAGTAAATATATAAAGTCGTAATTATACTCATTTGTAATGACATCATTTTTGTTTATCTTTGTTTCGAATATTTCAGATAGTGATGTTAACACATTTTTAAGAAATATTTATTTATTTATTCACGAGTATCAACAGCAAAATGCCGATACAGATACCACACTAAGATTAGAAGGAATAACAATTAATTAGTCGGTATACAAACTATCACTCAGGTCTGCGTCTGGGAGTCGTACAGTCTTTCGTCCATAAGAAAATCCTTCAGATCAATCATGGCCAAGTCCAAGTCACTAGCAAACTGATTAAAGTAACTACACATTTTATAGATAGGCGAACTTTTATAAACATTTGTTCTAGGAAAATCTAGTTGAAAGCATTTCCTTCGTCTTGTATTTCCAACGTTGATGTAGAATGGAAGCATTGACAGAACTTCGGGCGAATTAACTTTATTTGTCAAAATTGTATAGAGGTACACCAGACAATTTTTAATACTGCGGTTCTCTAAGGATAATCTCTTAATTCCCTGTAACAGTATATTATGGTCATATCACCGCTTGGAATAATAGCCAAATTTCTTTAAAAACATAATATATTTAAGGAATTTACGCTGTACTCGTTCTACAGTCTTAATCCAAACCTCAAAATAGGGAGACCATACTATGCTTCCATACTCCAACCCTGGTAACACCAGACTATCAAACAGCCTCAAACAACACTCAACATTAAAAATTTTGGTGGTCCTGATGATGAATCCCATTGTTTTATGTGCCTCATTCACCACATTCATTATGTGATCTGTAAAAGCTAAACTCGAGTCAACTATAACACCCAAGTCTTTCTCACTTTTAGAACCTGTTAGCACTGAACCATTAATATTATAAGTGAATTTAATTTTATTTTTATTAAGAATAAATGACATAGCAGAACATGTTTATTATTAAACTTAAATTCATGTTCACTACACCAATTTACAACATTATTTAAGTTGGTCTGCAAACAAACACAATCCTCCAAAGAAGATATTTCCATATACATTTTAAAGTCATCAGCAAAGAGTAATGATTCTGATTTACCTGTGACAGAACACATGCAATTAATTGCAATGAGAAATAACAAGGGTCCCAGTTTGGAACCTTGAGGAACACCGGAGGTACTTAAATAAATATCAGACCTTGCACCCTTAATTTCAACATATTGATGTCTATTTGTCAGATAATAGCTAGGTCAATTCGATTAAGTTATTGGTAACATTGTTCTGATAGAGAGATTCTATTATATGACTATGTTTTACCCTATCAAACGCTTTCTCCATATCGGTATATACCTATCACATCAACCTGTTTTTTTATTATTAATTGCATTATGGATAAACTGACAAAATGTGATTAAACTGCTTAATGTGGATTTATTTGGTAGAAAACCATGTTGGCATTTGGATATATTGTATTTAACTTCATCATATAGTCTACCAAATATTGCTATTTCAAAAACTTTAGAGACAGCATTTAAAATAGTAACAAGTCGATAATTCATAACCTCATGTTTGGCCCCATTTTTAAATAATGGAATTACCTTAATCGTTCGCCAATGAGTAGGGTAAGTTGAAGATTTCAGACTAATGTTAAAAATATGGAGAAGTGGTTTGACCAATGAATCACCACATCCCTTAATAATATAGCCAGGCAGCCCATCTGGCCCAATTGATCTATTCCCCTTAAGTTTTTTTAATTGCTTCCCCAATTTTTTTTTTCAGAAAATGCCCTATCACAAAAATAATTCTTTGAAGGAAGTTTATTCTGACACACAGGTATATCACTAATAAAAACGGAACCAAAATATTCAGCAAACACATTTGCAATGTTCATTGCTCCAGATACAGAATTTCCATAAGTAACTTGTGCTGGTATATCACCATTGTTCTTTTGATTACGAATATAGGACCAGAAATACTTAGGATCCCTGTATAAACTTAGTTCCACATTACTCATGTAATCTGCGTAGGCTTCTTAATTTTTAATTTAATTTTGTCTCAATTCCTTGTATTTATTCCTCCAAAAACGGACATTTTTCTCTTAAATCTAGTTAACCGTTTTTCTTTAGCTTTTATCATTTTAATGATTTCACCGTTATACCATACAGGAAAGACCCTACTAATTTGGGTTGCCATTGGAACACACTTCACAAAAATGTTATTAACAATTTGATATAATGTTGTTACAGATTCATTAACATGACTGCAGCAATAGAGGCTGTTCCAATTTGCGGTTTTAAATAACATATACATTTGCTCAGTCAGCTTTTTTTAAATTATTTTTTTTTGTTTTTTATTTGTTGGCACTCTTCAAACTTATGACCAACACTAATCTCTATTCAGGGTGACGTTGATCCACAGGCAACAATGGGTCATCATCAATTTTCACAATAGAGTCCTGTAAATGGGGACTTACTACAACTAAATCTAACATAACATCAAACATATTTCGTATAGTATTGATTTGTATAAAGCTTGTAAATGATAAAAAAAACTGTTAGAATCACATATAGGCACACTACGAATATTAAGTACAAGATCACGAAGATTAAAATCACCTAAAATTAAACACTTATAGTCTAAAAGGTTTGCTTCAATACAGTGATAAAAACATTGGTAAAAATCTACATCACAACCAGGTAGAAAATAAACACATACAACATATAGGAATTCGCTTTGGTCTATACTTATTTTAACACATATGGCTTCAAGATCATTGTCAAGTATATTATATTGTTCTGCTGTCAATTTCTTACTTAAAGCTATTAATATACCCCCCCCCCCTTGCTTTTTGCCAGAGTCTCTCATCCCTATCCTTCCTAAATATTATTTTATCATATATTATATCACGAGAATTATGAATTTAATCGATTAAACTACGTTCAATATTTTGAGCATGATTTTTCTGGAAAATGTTGAATGCAAAATAATTTAATAAAAACCCGACACCGCGAAGCGGTCGAGGGTTTTTATTTATAAATTATTTTGCATGAAACTATTTGCCAAAAAGAAAATTCATGCGAGAAATATTGAATGTAGTTTAATTGATTGAATTCATAGTTTGAGTGATATACGGCTAGATTATTTCCTGAATTAGTAACCTTGGTTACATACCCCAATGATGCGTTGACTAGGCCCGCTTATCAAATTCGACATGTAAATATTTCAAAATTTGACATTTTCTGTCACCTTATACCAAAATAATGAAATACAAATTTTAAAGAAAATCGGAGTTTTTAGCAATAAAAATCAATATTAGATCATTCAAAATATTGTTTTTTCAAAAACCGTTAATGAAAATTGCAAGAATCAGCTACAATCGACAAAACGAAATCCAATATGGAGGACGCAGTTTAATCGCTGTTAAACAGGTCTAGTGCAATAATCACTTATCTAAACAAAATTTATTCAGAAAATCGGGCTGTCTGATTGGTCCATTTTACGATGAAGGAAATAATCAGAATTAAATTCTTGGTTATAAACAGAACAGTTTAACCAGGTTTTTGTAAGGGCAACTATATCACAATTATTATTTAATAAATACACAACTATTTTTCCTAAGTTATTTCCCTTATATTGCTTATATTTTGAAAATTTAATTGATCAGTTGTATTTTGCATATAAGCCTCAATAGACCCCAACAACTCAACACCATTATCAAAACTATGTGGACTCCCTATACTATTACTGGATTCTACATTTTTGTAAGGTGCACTGCATTAGACCATGTGTCATGGTTTCTATTAAATTGTGCATGTATTAATGTTTTGTACTTTTTATGGGTTGAGCCTTCCTCCTTGATCAGATTGCATAATAATTGAGATATTTTAAAATTTCCTATCCTTCCACGTGAACGGTTACAAATGATATATTGATATCTGATCATTGTTTTTTTTTTTTAAATAAAGATCCTTTATATTTGTACCTGAAATGTCCGTCACTGGTAATCAGTAACATAGATTTGTCAGTTTGTTGTCAGTAATTTTTGACACTCGTAGCGAAATAGTATATTATGATATAAGTGTATAAGAGGGTCTTTAAAGCACGCGCGACATATTTCAAAACACGACGCGCAGCGGAGTGTTTTATAAGTCGCAAGGGCTTTAAAGGCCTCTTATACACGTATATCATACGCTATTTTTTTATTACGAATGCATCACAATCTCAAAATTGTTTTAAATATTAAACTTAAGGGATATATTGACGAATATATTAATGTGTCACATTTGACATGATCAAATGTTTCTATAGCAACCTTTAAAAAAGTAGGCGCATCATAAACATCATTTTAAGCACGCTGCAGCGTGCGATAATCGTTGATTATGATGCATGCGTAATAAAAAAGATACAATAGGTGTAGGTGGAGTGAATAAACGCAGCTAATAATTTTAAATATATTAGCTTTTTTCAACTGGAAAAGGAACCAGCACTTTGAATTGAGAATGTAATACAACGAGCAGCAGATGCAAAAAATTAAATCCTACAACTGCAAATATTAAGAAGAATGGGATAAAATGAGACAAAACTTACACGTTTAATATATCTTCAAAGCAAAAGTCAGTCAAAACCAAAATTACAAGCTATTTAAAAAAATGTAATTCGGGACACAATTTATACTATGTACGCCAGAAGAGAATATGTGACATTGACAACAGTAGGGCAAAAATTCAGATAACAAAATGAATATTTTAAATTTCCGATCGACTCCCTAAGAAGATGGATAAAAAGTATAAGCTTTAAGTAGAAGAAATCAAGCACCAGAAAATACTTAATAGACTTACCAGACATTGTACATAAGAGAATCAACTTTTTAGGGCAGTAAATTAAAAATTAGGGCCAGAAGGTTTACTCCAGTTTTCATAGAAGAAATGTGGATATTTAGCAAGGGATCATTTCGTAATAGCTGACAAGATGACACCAAGCACACGGATTAAAAAAAAACAGTGAAGGTAAAAATTCTTGTTAGTTTTTTAGAGCTTTGTAATAAAAGTCTAATTTATCTAATTCCGACTTTTTTATTATGGTTTGGGTGTCCTTTAAAGTCCCTTTTGCGTGGTCCTTAAAAATTCACAGCAACCCCATGCTTTATTGTACAAGAATTACATGATTTTGTTAACAAAGCTGATTAGGTTAATTAATCTATTTTCAATATACACTTTAATAATGCTAACAAACTTGTCCCAAATTAAAAAATAAAATATATTCAACGAGCCTACAGTCCATACTTAACATTAACCATTAAAAAATACTAAAATAAACCTATAATATAATAAAACACCAGCTTAAAAAAATGATGGAGATTAAGTGACCCGTTACAAAGTATCACCATAAAATTCCCCTAACGTATAATACACCCTGCCAGCAATCTTCTAAAATGCTGCAGGGTATTGTAACCTCTATTGGAAGATGGTTACATGGAACATTTTCCGGCCTTCATAAATCAATGTTTTTTTCACCAGTGATGTTAGAACCGGTAATGGTAAGTTATGTGCCTGCCGCGTTATGCGCTGGCCAGCCGAGGCGGTCCCCTGATCGTATTCTGGTGTTTATAAATCAATGAGGTGGATTCCAGGATAAACAGATGTAAGGGATAGAATATTCTGAGACCTGAAGTGAGGCCTACATGATTCTCTCTGACTGACGTTTACGATCGAGCGAATTTGAATAAACTATTAAAATACTGCTGCGCACTAACACCCTAAAATGATATCTAAAGTGAGACTCAAAAACAGCAAAATAGACCGTCGGCGCTTCAACCGGACCAAGCTCCCCATTAGCAATCTTAACTGCGAAGCAACCAGAAGAGAGCTTTTTACTCAATTCCAGAATATGATCTATACAGCGAAGTTCACCATCAACAAACTACCCCAGGAATATCGTACTTGCCAGATCCTGAAGAGGATAATTATCCAGTTGTAAACCCTGCATGTTGCATTTAAAACCTATTACGTCGGTTTTATTTATATTGACTGATAGCCGATTAGCACTGCACCAGTTTTTAATTATTGACAAATCCCTGGTAATGTGTGCCCTGCGCTGGTCTAAGTTTTTATTATGCCATACAATGGAAGTATCGTCAGTGAAAAGGGCAAACCCGCCTGTAACTTTAACATTGACAGTGTCGTTTATGTACAGTAGGAAACGTATAGGTCCCAAAACAGTGAACACTGAACTCCCATAGACGATGAACTGCCACCACAAGCAACCACTGACTGGCTGCGACCCTCAAAATAGGGACCAAACCATACCAGAGACGTGCCCCTGAAAACGTAATGTTCCAGCTTTGACAGCAGTATTCCATGATCCACGCAATCAAAAGCCTCCCCCCTGTTCATTTAACTATACACTCTTTCCAGGAAATCAAAAATTGCATCATGCGTACCTTTCGCCTGTTGGAGCCCGAATTGGTTATTTGTTATCAGGTTATTTGTCCTCAGGTAAGTCCATACTCTCCTCTACAATGAGAAAGTTTGATTGTCACAATTTTTCAATATATTTAGTGCGTGGTACTTTACTAAATATAGGTATAATTGAGTTATCTCCGATTTTTTCAAGTCGATATATTGTAGTCCACACTGCTAATTTAATATTCAAAAGTGGGTCATGACAACATGAACATGTTTAAACCTGATTTAAAACTCAGCTGGTTCCAAATCTTCTTCCAAAGTCTTTAATAATCATGGATGCAAGCTACCATTCTGATCTATCAGAAGAAATTCCAAAAAAATCTTGGACCAAGCAGATGCTAATCGAGTGGTTAGAGAAAAAAATTTTGGCTTTCCAGAAATAAAAGTTCAAATATGGAGCACGTAACAACTGCTCCAGTGAAAAAAAGAAATACGTCCTGATGAATATGTTAAACCTTGCGATTCCCATTATACCACTGCCAGTTTAATGCAATTGAAATGGTCTGGTTTGAATGTAAAAGAAAATGCCATCAATATATGAAAAGGGGTAATAAATGAAATTGTATAGGTCATAATAAAAACAATAATTTTGACTTCATCTCTGACTCATAATACCGACGAGACTAATTAATAGCCTTTTGTTTGGGATAGGTCAGCAATGCAATGGTGTGATTTTTTTGTTGGGAATGTATTTTTTCTGACTTCAGCTCTGACTCTGATAATACCGACGAGACTGATTAATAGCTTTTTTTGTTTGTGTTAGATTGGGTTAGTTGGTTTTTTTTTGGGATTGTATTTTTTTATAAGTAAATTAAATTGCCAATGTTTTAATTTTTTTCCTGTAGGCTAAAATAATTTTATACTATTCTATTTGTAATTATTGTGGGAATCAATTTTGTTGCATCTGCAGCTCGTTGTATTACATTCTTACATGAAATGTGATTTCGTTTCGGACTATATTTAAAATTATCAGCTGATCTGCTTAATAATAATTATTAAATAATATTTATTGTCAAATATAAATTGATTTATGTATGCTAAATACGGCAATACCGGGAGCTTCTCTAGCATAAGGATGAAGCCCCACCACACAATGTTTTGCCTCTAGTGAACTATTTAAATAAAAAGTATGAAACCGAAATTTTGAAAAATTGCTTTATTTTTTTTTTCTGGGATTATTTAAAAACGCATTTCAAATTGAATTGCAGTTTTGCATTGCCACTTTTTCCGCTCTATCCGATGGTGGTAGTATCCAGTTTGGAATCCGACGATTCGTCTTCAAGTGGTCATCATCAACTTCCCTTTTTTAAATACGAACTTTAATTTTTTTCATCGTTTTCAGATGATATTGACATTATTAATATGAATATCTGTTTTTATTTTTTTTATTCTTTTTTTGAATTATTTATTTTACTTTGGCGTAATTTTGAATAGCTTAAGTCAGTTTCGAAATTTTTATATTTTATAAAAATATTTTATTTTGTTTTTTGTGTTAAGTGGAAAAGTGGAGACTTTATTTTTAATAAAAATAAAAAATAGTAAAATTAAATAAACAGGTTCATTTATTTTTTACGAGAATGTGGTCCTGAACTATTATGCTAACAAGTTGCTCAGTGAAATATATTTTCAACTTTTAATTAACAAAAAAAATATTTAGCATAGAACATCATCAGAATGATACTATACTTAGATGGAAAAACGCACCTCTCAAAATTTTGATTATAAATAAAAAAAAATAATAAAAATTTATAAATATTCAAAACGAATCCTCCCTATATAAGCGCCTGAAAGAATAAATTAAAATTCATGATAGATAAACGTACTACACGATATCGTGCTTATTGAGCTCTAGGATGGAACTTTACAAGCATAATAATTTAAAGGTGTATACTATTTTGCAATATTGATATCCATAATTATTCTTCCCAATATAATGGGACTGTTATGGATATACCATTGCATAAAGTAATCCATAATGTTACATAATAATAACTATATATATATGAGTTATAACTTGTTAAAATCTAGATATTCCCACTAGGGCAGGAAATTCAGTAATACTATCTGGCGTTACAGATAACATCTGATCCAATAAACAATTAAGTTATTATCATCATTAAAAAGGGAATAGCCTAGTAATATCTTAAAATTTCCCAGTCTGATGCATAAAATTGCCTAAAATTGCCATTTCTACATTTATTTGTCAATGAAACTAACTGAAGAACACAATATAAAAAAACAAAATATTTTATGGAATATAGAAAATTCAAATACTCAGAATTTTAGAACTTTCTAAACGGCATATTATTAAAGCACCTAAATGCGCAATTCTGCTTTAATTTGACCGCCACTGTATCTCTTACGGTTTTCGATACCCCCATACATAGACTGGAATTCGAGTCACCCTGTACATTACCACCTGGATCCTACGAAATCCAAGACATTTGAGTTAAAATGAAGAGTCCAACCTGATTTGATTATTACTCAAGATGATCCAGACTTTGTACGGAATAATCAGTTTAGTTATACAACCACAAACATAACAAGGACAACAAAATTATTGTACCTACTTCGTTTAGAAGCCAATCATAAAACTTTATAATGTGAAATCAAGTATAATCAACCAATTGATTTCACAAAGAAAAATTCAGTTGGCAGCCTATTAGGTTTTAGCATTTTTTATATAAAACATATGTAGTTGGAAAAAGATAAATGTCCTTATTCTATTTGGGCGCTATCAAATTTCATTTGGGTATGCCTTTTTTCTAAGGAGCTTTAAATTACAGTATTGAGGGTTAAATAAGATTTGTTCAAACTTATGAATAACGCTGAGTTTCGAAAATGCAGAGCAAACCGTAGAAGTTAAAAGTTAAACCATTGAAAAAATATTGCTAAGAAATCAGTATACAATTTTAATTTTTTAAAGATCATCAAATCATTAAATTAGAAGGTTTGGATCAAAAAGTTGGAGGGAATATAAATGTTATAATTCTACTAACTATGAGCACTATTATACTCCATCTGGGTATGACCCCTTTTGTAATGAGTATTTAATTACAATGTTGAAGTGTGAATAAGATGTTTTTAAACTTATGAACAACGTTGTGTTTGGAAAAATAATGGAAAATGTAGAGCAAACCGTGGAAGTTAAAATTGGAGAAAAATTACTAAGAAATTAATATACGATTTAAATTTTGTGGAAATGGTTTTAGTAATAAAATAGTAGAAGCAAGTAAGGTGCACATATCTAATCATCCTATAGATATGTTTTACTTGGTTTGAATTAATGACGGATTAATCTGATTCGGTAATTAAGGACTTAGTCCTTAAATATTATCCTATTATTAAATGGGAATATGATCCCCGTGCTGTCCGAAGTCATAAAAACGAGCTTAGATTTAGGGCCTAAAAGGAATATTTACCATTTAGGCTCGATCTGAAATTTGGTACAGAGGTCTAAAAAGGAGAACTTTGCATTTTTTATAAATATTTGGTAGTTTTAAAAATAAAATTACAAATGTAAGAATTTGCAGCATCCTTATCGAATATATAATTCTACTTTAATTTTACGCTATTGTAAAAAATTTCACGTCTCTAGTACCTATCGTTTTGCTTTAAAGGCAAAACTCGGTTCCATAAGGTGTAGTCTGCCGCCTTAATGGTTTAGGGCACTTTCTATGGATCTATTCGGTTTTGTGTACACATAAATATCGTTAAATAAAATGAAAATAAATTAGATCGAGTTTTTTCCTGTAATTTCAGTAGCTATAATTTATAAGGTCGCGGATAAATGAATTATGTCTCAACAGTTTTGACATCGTACAGTAAAAATAGTACTGTTAGTTAGCCAGTAGTAATTTGTTGCAAAATAAATATTAAAAAACATACGTTTTGAGTTCCAGTATGACGTCATTACAAACGGGCATAATTTCGACTATAGTATAGTGCTTCCACATAATTATTACAAATTTGAACTGTAAACATTCGGAATTATGAACTAAATTACCTTATTTTCTATTTGAAACTTGTGTTCCTCGTTTAAAATTTCATTCACAAAATGCATGTCGTCGTCTTCCATATTAAAAAACGACTTCTTCAGCTTTGTCTCTATTTTTTCTGTTTTTCGCAATGTGTCCAACAAGGTATCCGTGTCTTCCTTTGAGTGTCTTAGACTTTCTTTGTGATCTTCTACTACCTTACTGCAACTCTTAACATTGCTCAGAACGTCTGAACAGTAGTTACCTAAAAACGTAAGGAGGAGTAGGTTTTTATCGTCGAAATTATATAAATGATACTGACTCACTTAGATTTTTGTCAAATTCTTCTTTGGAATTCTGTGCGGCCCGTTGTATAGCTACCTCCAAACTTTCCGCTATTTTCTCAATGTCTTTCTCCGACTGTGAACTTTCTGACGTGCTAATTTCATCACTGCTTCTTCTTTTATAACCTTGTGGCCTGTGTATTAATTTTTCCTGCTCTTTTTTGTCGTTTTTCATTTTGTGAAGTATACCTATTAAATCGCCTTCAGAACTGTTTCCCGTTTGAGCTTCGGAGTCTTCTGGTAATCTGGAATTATCCTCAACTTTTTCCATAAGTTTGTCCCTGCAATTGGAGCCCCTAGTGTTAAGTAAATATCTTAAAATTAATAACGATTTTTTCTGCTTTATTTTTAAGGAGTGGATAGTTTCTTATTATGATAATGGTTAATTTTACCTAATAATTTCATTAGACATCGCCAGTTTTCCATCCTTCTCATAGTCATATCTGACGGTCACATCTTTGTCATCCAGGTATTCATTTTCATCTGAATCTTTACCAACATCGCTTTCCTCGTTTCGTTCTGAATGCTCTCTAGTACCTTTCTCTTTGCTTATATTATCTTCACGTTTCATTTTTGTCCTAATCCTCTGATTTTCTTGGACTGAGGGTAATTTTTCCAATTTCAGGGAACTATTGGGCCTATTGATACTCCCTGCAGAATTATCTCGGCTCTCGTTGGATAAGTCGGAACTGCGGTTCGATGTACCATTTAAATCTTGTGGTATTGTCACTGATCCAATGGAGAGCCTGGAAAAAGAGACAGTTCAATTTGTGAATGTGCATCGGATTGGTTGCCTAACTAAATGATTACTGTAACTTGGAAACCCTTAATCCTACAAGTTTGGAAACATTAAATATCCCCCAAAATAAGTTTAAATGGGGTTAAGCAAAAGTTGAAGAATGAGCTTTCTCAGAATCCCCCTTTATATTTACCCTATTAGAGTAGAAGGGAAGTGTTTACTATTGTGCAAACAAATGTTACAATTTTGCTTTCTCCTATTAAATATTTTAGAACTTTGACTCAGGGAAAAGAGAGAAAGAGAGAGAAAGAGAGTTCATTCCGCTAGCGAGATGGGGCATTTCTAAATATATTTTTTTATTTTAATTCAAGGCTTGTTCCTTAAGGAGACGAGGCATTTTTTTTTAAACAGGTTACCAAACGAATACTGAAACGCTTGCTTACCTTTGTCTGATATTTTCCATCGGTGCTTTAAACCCGTTCTGACTTTTCCGATACAGATTTTCAATCTCTTTGCCATTCACTAGAGGTTCCAACTTAACCTCAGTAACGGGTGCATTCAATTGGTCATTGCTCGATTTTCTATTTGGTGGGTGGTAATGTTTTAGTGTCGCCATAGACTCGTTGTCTTTAGATTGGAATTTGTTGAACTTGGAATTTCGTGGACGTACTATGTTTTCTTTTGCCTAAAATTTTACATAATCTCAAAATAATAATTATTATAATCATATATGTTACATAGCCCGAATAACTAACAAACATTTGTATTATATTCTATTATTATATAATAGAATATACTACCGACCGACGCCGACGGTCGGATAATAACGATTTAAACTGCATTATCTAGTATTATAATCGGGAAGATACATGCAGTGACCCTAACTATCAATCTGCACTATACCAAAGCTATGAGTGGTATTTTTTCATGATTTGAAGGCAACCCGTGAAATCAAGGATCATGTTGGTTAGGAATGGTCATGGCTTGGAGCTTCCGAAAACAAAGATCACCTCCTTTGTTAAAATTGAGTTATGTTAAATTCTTCAAAATTTAAAATCGTGGCGAAAATACGCGTATTCTATTCTTAAAAATATGTTTATTTATTTTCTGGTGTGGCACAAGAACTTCTACATGGTAAAGTTGCTCAGTAGTTTGTTTAATTAGGAAACGTACATTATTATTATCAAAATAACTTAATTTATTTGCAGGAAAAACAAATCCGGTAATGCGACGAAACTAATATAACAACAACAAAAACATTGAAATAAGTAAAATAAATCCATAATTTACATCTAACATTAAAGTAAAGATATTTAATTTTCGCCTTCCACTTTCTATGTTTCCTCATCTTCTGTAACTCCTGGAAGTACTCTCGTTAGTACTGTTACTTTATCTTCATTGTCGCTATATTCTTGTACAGAATTGTTGCCACTTATTAAGTAATTTTTTTCGTGGACGACTTTTAAATTAAGATTTGAGCGAATTTTCCCAGGTGATAAATCCAAAATCAATTTGCCTACTATATACAATAAAAGAGGAAATTTTCGTTGGCCTATCAAATAAATACATTCTAGGGGCTCTTGATTTTAACTGAAAGCTATATCTTCACTGTTCTGCAGCAAAGTCCTCCCTGGCAAACCAATGTGTTATTTGAATAACTTCTACTTGTATAATCTCTAGACTAGGTACCCGAATCTAGAGAACGTGCACAATACGTTCTGATCAATAGCAAGGAGGAGTGGTGATGGCTCGGGCGGCCGAAAGGTTTACAGAGCATATACAAATATTCACCAGTTGGCAGTGGTAAAGGAACAGTTTGGTTACCTGTTTAGTTATTTTTTTGTGCCTGTGAGATATAGACGTGGTAAGTGTGATTTTAAATAGTGTTTTTAGTACTATTATTTTGATTGCCTGTATCAAGAAATCGAACATTTTCTGTTATATATGTGGTGAAGTAATTCTGAAAGCCCAACGATAAACTGCAAAATTGGAGATCAAGATAAAGCTTGAGCTGCCAACATTTTTGCAATGCTTGCTTTAGATTATTTTAGAACCTTAACGGGTTAGTTAAATGGTACTCACAAGGCTATGAAATTTGGAATAGCAATGATTTTGCGGGAACCTCACGTTGATGATTGCTACTTTTGCTTAACAAAAATCTTGAGATTTTCTGATAAAAGCAAACATAAAATGGAATATCCTAATATTTCCTTGACAAGATCTGTGCCTCATAATGCTTCAAGTATAGGGAATGTCCTGGAGTACCGGCCAGTTGCATTTTCCGGAATTTAAGAACGTAATATCGCTGTGACGAATATTCTCCTTCCAATGTTAGGGTCTCGCAACAGTCGCAACGATATGCCCCAAGCAGTGAAAACTTGGCGCGACCGTCTCACCTCTCACCTTCAGTTCAAAGGGTTTTATTGCGCGTGGTGGTCGTACGACACACGAATAAAGCTTGTGAGTGATTCCTGGAATTTTGAGGACTTGTTCCAAATAAACCAAGCCTGGTATGTAACGACTATCTGTATGGATGTTATAAAATATATTCTAATTGAATCTCTATGCGTTCAACTTTGTCTGTGGTTGAATATGTTTAACTCCGTTTCCTACAGTATCGACAGAACTGTCCTCCATTACCGGCTATTGTTTCAATAATTTTTTAATATAGATGTCGGGAAGTGGAAGTGATGTTAAGACGAACAAAAAGAGGGGAACCGGTGCTGAGTAATGAAATGAGTGCTCGTCAGGACTAGCGTCTAGCCTCTGCAGTATAACTATCCGCAATCATGCGTAGTTGCGTTTTATGATCAGCTGTTTACGACGTTGCGTTCTTTACCGATGCCTAGACGGTCCAGCGAATTGCTTATAAGAGGTCTCGTAGTGCACTGGACAGATTCTGCGCTTCTGATACGGCGGCCCGGGTTCAATTCCCGTCGGTGGTAAGAGATGATCTTTTATTTTTTTATGGTTATGTTTGTTTTTTTTTTGTAAATTTGGGTTAGTTTTGTTTGGTTGCGCCCCGAATGCGTGAAGTTAACAGTACTCCTTTAAATTCTCGCCCTCTTTTGTTACGTCGCAAACCCCTGATCATAAAACGCAACTGAACATGATGGCTAATAGTTATACCACAGGGGCTAGACGTAAGTCTCGTCAGGCAGCAGATCGATATCAGATGCCAAGAACTACGTTTAATGACAGAATTAATGCTATTCAAAATAATAAAGAAATAGTTATGAAGCCAGCTATGGATCGTTTTCAAAAAACATTCCGATCTGAACCGGAAAAATATTGATATATCATGTTAAAGACTTGGCAAATAGGCTAATGTCTTTAAACAAACAGGAATTTCTTCATCTCGCTTTCCCGTTAGCCGAAAAATTAAAAGTAATTCAATAAAGAAAAGATCTCTGCAGGGAAAAACTGCTATTATGCTTTTGTGAAAAAGTTTAATGAGGGCTGTAGGTTTTAGTAGACCTCAGGAAGAGCGGTTCTTTGAAAGTCTTGAGAGTTTGATGCAAAAGTTTAATTTCACTCCCTATAAAATATGGAATTGTGATGAAACTGGTCTCAGCATTGTCCAGAAACATGCTAAAGTTATAGCTACTAAAGACCAAAGACAAGTTGGGAAACTAACTTTTGCAGAGCGGGGGAAAAAAACCTGACAGTGCTTTCCCCATTGAGCGCTGATGGTCAATTCAGGATTAATGCTCTGCATGAGAGTGTAGGTGGAGCTCAACCAAACGGCTAGATGAATGCTGAATTATTTTTGAAATAGATGCGTCACTTTGTGAAATATTCGAATCTTAGAGTGTTCTGTTGAACCCAGTTCTGTTGATTCTTGATGGTCATGCCAGTCACAAAACCCTACAAGTCATTGAGTGTGCCAGAAAAAAATCATATTCACATGTTAAGTACCCCGCCCCGACCCATAAGCTAGAGCCGCTTGGCCGAACGTATATGAAACCTTTTCAATCAGCTTATGATGATGCATGTGATTTATGGATGGGATCAAACCCTGGCGTAAGAATCAGTGAATATGAAATCGCAGGATTGTTGCTTCTTCTTTTAGTCGAGTTTCTAGAATGAATGTTGCCGTTAATGGCTTTCGGTGCACTGGCATTCACCTCTTTAATAGAAATATTTTCGGAAATTTAGATTTTATTGCTTCGGATATGACCAACGTCACAAAAAATCAAGCATCCGTGTCAGAACCGTCGGCTTCGACTTCTGGGCAGTCAGAACGGACAAATATAACCTTTCAACAGGTAGAAACAACCCCTTCAACTACTCGAATCTCAAACTGTCATTTTCAACTCTGAGCCTCAAACTGTCACTTTTCAACATTGACCGACTTTAAAGCAATAGTCAAAACATTGTCGCCGGTTTCTAATGTTTCGAAAGCTAATGCACGACGTCGAAAGGCTGAAAGAAGTGAAATCTTCACAAGTTCTCCATACAAAAATATGCTGGAATAGAAAATAGCAGATAAAATGAGTGTTGAATAAATTAAGGGAGGGAAGAGTTTGCTCTCAGAAGAAGACGTTATAGCAAGAAAGGCAAGAGGTTGCTTTCAGGAAAAGATACTAGCAAGAACATTAAGAAAAAACAAAACGGGAATACTAGTCCTCCCCATAACCAGATTGAGAAGAAGACAACTGGCCCTTTGTGCCTTGAATCTCATGAAGAGGGTTAGATTCAATATGGAAGCTGCAAGATCTGGGTCCATGAGGCTTGTGCAAATCTATCAGAGCTGTCAAATGAATACAGCTGCGATTACTGCTTTATATAAGTGCGAATATCTAAAGCTGGCCTATACTGGAGGTAAAATTTTTTTAATTTAAAATTTTATTAATAAAGTTGATTACTTTTAAATATATCAATATTTTATAATTTTATTCATAGTATTTAAGAGTTTCTATGCACATATCAGCAGGCTGTTACACATGTAACTTTAGAGATTTTTATTTCATTCTAGATTAACCTTAGGGTGACGGTACTACCGGAGTCTCCCCAGGTCCCTAGGCCTCTAGAAAAATAGAAAATAGACTCGGAATCGGATAAATTAGACGATTTTGCATCAAAAGCCGGTACAGGTTTTTAGGAGGAAGACGATTATGAATGTAATAGCAGCAAGCAGCCCCATTTTATATCTCAGGAAGTACTCGACGAATTTACTCGTAATTTGGATGTTCTCAAAACAAAGGCATAGCTCCTTGGATCTCGTCGGCAGGAGTGAAACATAGGTGCAGTTTCAGATTAAAGAATTATTTCACCAGCAAATTGCTTATATGGAAAGGAGTGGAAAATGTAGCCCAAGCATGTTGGACTCTTAAACGTGAAACCGATCCCACCGAATACAAGCAACAAAAGACTACCAAATAATTAATTTGATTATATTCTCTTTTTTAAGGCCAAAATAAAGCATATTTTGTAAAAAAGTTGAGACTTAGTTTATTTTACTAATTATTTTATAGCTTGTTTTTTTCATATTTTATATGCTTCTTCTCTTCTCTAGCAATCAACACATTAAAATGAACACAAAAATGCCAAAAAATATCAGGGAACGCAAAATGCAGAACAGTGAGCTTTCGAAAGGGGAGGGTGTATTTCAGTTGGACAGATGATCTTTAAATTTCTGGGAAACATACGCGTTGGGAACTAACAATGAGGAAAGTGTGAAATGTGGTACAAAATAAGTAAGCTCGATCAAACATGGGGAAAGCACTAAAAGGGACGAATAAATGATATCGGACTACTAACATTGTCAAAAATATTTTTACTAAATAGTTAATTATCGAAATAGCAAATAAATATAGTAAGCTATGTTTTTTACTTAATTTGTTATTATTTCGTCCAACTCTTCTTTTCTTCAAAATGGTGAATGATAGCCTTGAATCTATAAAATTCTAGGACCAGTAACCTTCATAAATCACATATGAATTAAGAAGTGTAGGAAATTGATCCATTGTAAATGGATTAAGGAGAAAATATTTCATATAAAAATTGCAGGGTTTATCGTGTATTTTGTAAGAAATTAACTTTTAGGTGTCACATGATTTATCAACAAAGCTTTATCCAAGTTTTAAATTTTCAAAATCAGTTGCTGAAGCTGGTCTCTCAAGTCTTTACAATGCATCCAATATATTCACATTTTTTTATTATTTTAGCATTATCATCGGTTAACCGTTGAACTTTCGTTTCAAATGCGCGAAATGCATATTTTTCAAGCTCTTATGTATTTTTCTCAGGGTTTTCTAAACTTAATTAAAAGTATTTATAATAAGTGATAAAATAGTGCAAAAATATATGTGTAGGTATCTGAATTCTAGATTTATAGGTCTTGGCTATCGTTTACTGCAATAATCTCTTTATATACTGTTTAAAGATTTGGTATTTCAGGGTAACAAAAAATATTTTTAAACATATTTAAGGCGAATTACGGCAATTCGCGTCACACTGCAACTTTATTTATAAATATACGATTTGAAACGTGTCAGCTTCAGTGTGATCCCTTTGGTGCTTCTTTAATATTTTTGTTCAATAAATGAAGGTCCCTTATTATTCTCTGTGTTAATTAAGAAACATTAATTTTAAGTAAGACAAATAATTTTCATTATCTAAGTTGGGGTTTGGAATCTTTGGCGAAATGCACTCCACAAATTTTATCCACAATACCGAAACACGTCTTTTACACTCGACGAGCGTTTCGCTGACCATCTTAACATCTTCTCGTTAATTATATTAGCATTATCAGATGATGCTAACATTGTTTCGGTATTGTGGATAAAACTGTGTGTAATGCATTTTGCTAACCCAAACCCCATCGTAGATAACGCAGTATTTACACTCGATGCGCGTTTTGCTAACCATGTGAGCATCATTTCCTAATAATCCTAACAGGGTTAGTGTCTTAGTATTGTGTACAGCGGTGTATTTTTATTATACAGGTACTATGACGCTAATCTACGCCCGATATCAATATTTAACCAAATATATATAATAACCTTATTCGTATTTAGTTGCTAGAATCAAGAATATTTCACCTACTGTGCCATTACTATTCCCAAAAACTTACTTCTAATACTCCAGTCAGCCTATCGATCTCATCGAAAGCGTGCAACAACTCCTTCTGGCACTGTTTGTGCTTCAAGATCTCCGCGTTCAACCTTTGCTTTGAAGTTTTACTCTCCAGCAATAGCTTTCTATTCAAAATCGTGACTTGACCTTCACTCTTTTGCAACTTTATTTTATAATCTTCCATTTTGTCCGTTAATTTCTCCCTTTCTGTCAGATGCTTGTCTTTGTTAAGTTTTTCTAAGTGCGACAGTTGCTCTTTCAACTTACTGAGTTCCTCTTCTTTTTGTTTCAATTGTTCCGCCACATCTTTTACAGTTTTCTTCAGGTTTCTGTTTTTCTCTGTTAGCACTCTTATTTCTTCTTCGTGCGAGTGTATGAGACGTGGCAGATCTGCGTTAGTATTTTCGTATTTGGACAAAGCTTTGTCTTGTCTTTTCTGGAGAGTTTTCAATGTTTGATTTTCCCGAGCTAGTTCTGCCAGATGGAAATTGGCGTCATTCAGCTGACTTTGAAGCTGCCGCATCTTCAGCAGTTTTGCGGACATAACTCTCTGTTTCACAGTGTTGTTGGTTTTGTGATGAGCGGGGCGCATTGGGTAAGCTAGTGGATTCATTGGTTTTCTTCGTTTAAAGAAACAGCTGGAGTTCGAGGTACAATTGGTATCACATGATTTGCTCCTACAAATAAAAATAAGCCAAATTTTACTACAAATATATTAAGTTGGGGTTTGAAACCTTCGACAAAATGCACTACAACACAGTTTTATTCATACTATCTAAGCAGAATTTTTGCTTTCGACGCGCGTTTCGCTAACCATGTTAGCATCATCAGGAGATGATTAAAACTAAACTCTCAATCTACCTAACTCTATTTTAAACTAACTATGTACCTAACCTCTTAATCAAGCAAACTGATCCAATTCTGCGATCCGGCTAGTCACGCTCGATCAACCAATACAATGAACTATACCGAATAGGCCCTCTATATCTTTATTTAAACTATATAGAGGGTCTACTCCATAAATAGTTCATTATATTGGTTGATCAAGCGTGACTAGCTAGCAGCATTCCAGGATTGGATCATTTTGGTTTCATTTGATTAAGCAAATGGTTGGTTTAAAATAGAGCTAGGTAGGTTGTAAATTAAGATTTAATCATCACTCCTGATGATGCTAATATGGTTAGCAAAACGCGCGACGAGTGCAAAACTTCTGTTTCGGTACTGTGGTTAAAACTATGTCGTACAAACATAATTGTTGGTTATTTATGAAATAGTTATGGGCATGCATATAAAAACGATATAGCTTACCTTAGCCGATAAGCAAGATATAAAGTTATATTAAACTATTTTGTATATAATTTAATATTTCCTAAAAGTGCTATTTTTTTATTACTTAGTCCTTACTTAGTGTTTTTTGTTTAATTTTGATAGGACATTATAATCATATTTAATCTAATAGAACGCGACCGTAAACAAACATCATATTCAAATAATTGAAATATTAGTAATTATTGGATATAGCCCCATCATAAAATTTCGTATTTTTTTACATTTCTAGCCCCATCATAGAAATTCACGATTTTTAACAGTTCTAAGAATTCTAATGCATTAGAGAAGTAAATTTGAAAGAAAATAAATTGGCGGAAACAAGATTTTTTGCAGAGTATTTTTTTATAATTTTGGTTAATTTGTTTATAAACCAATGAAAGTACTAGGAGAAGAGCGCGCGTTTTCTTTCTGTAATTTTGATTAGCTTGAGTTAGTTTCGGTCAGATTGGGTTTATGTTGGTTGGTTTGGGTTAGTTTCGTCTGAAAATCACAAATAGGAAGAGGTCGACAAAATGTGTATAAATATAGATACGCAGACAGAGCTAGAAACATGTTCTATAGGAACATAAAACAAACCCTTGTGGACGGCGCAGACACTTTATGTTAGTTAGGAAGACTGCAGTTAAAAGCAGATCTGAGATGGAGCGACGAGACTTACACAGCCTAGGCTATATGGGACTCAAAACGGAAAGGTTAAGGTCTTAATAATGAATGAGGAGGAAGAAGAAGATTTAAACAAAGACGAAGCAGTAAAGGTGCTTAGAGACAGATTCCCGCATCTAATGGAGCTTGAGAATGAATTCGCGGTACTTGAGCAGACTAGTCACGTAAAAGTAAATGGAGGAAATCAGCCAAGGAGTAAGAGGATAGTCAAGTCAAAATATGATAGCTCAGAAAGGAAACTATATGACATATTACGCAAAATAATAAAAAAAAAACCTTGAAAATGCAGAATGGATATCGATATAATACCAGGCAAGTATAATCTAGACAGCATAAGGAAACTGGTGGAGACGATAGTTCACCAACCTTCTGTAAATCACGGTAAGGAAGAAACATACCAGCAACCCAAGAAGAGGATAGCAGAAAATACTAAACAAGAATACAAAGAAATCTTACGAAACGTCAGAAGTGTCTTACTTAAAAACCAAATGGAAGACATACTAGGGATCAGGAGCACAAAGGAGGGTAATCTACTCATGACCAGAGCACAAAGGAGGGGTGTTTCTTCAGAAACTTGTTCAGGGTGCTTAGGGAGTAAACATACTAAAAGTCCTGACGTCTAGGTGGGGAGCCAGGAGGTGGAGCACAAGGAAGGTCTCATTTTTGAGTTTTTCGCTTATATCTCAAAAACAGTGTATCGTACGGAAATTTTTTCTATATGACATGAAAGCGTATGAAATTCTCTACAACTCTCATTCCATATACCTTTTTCGTTTGAGAGCTACAAGCTCGGGAAACTGAAATAAAAAAAAATTATTTCACATTTTTCATCAAACATTCTTTCATATCGTTTAACCTATTCATCTGGGGAAAAAAGCCTCTTTTAGAAAGTTGCATAGAACTTAATTCCCTTTAAGAATATATATATACATATGCCAATACATCTCCAACCGGTCAACAGTTACATTAATTGTTAAATGTTTCGTAAACCTTCGTCTTTTTCAGAAGAAGCTGTTTTTGTTATTCCTAAGTCACAACTATCCCATGTGTGTATTATCGTCCGATAATATGTGTTGCTGCACATGAAAGCGGGATATTAAATGCAGTGAACAAAAATCTTGTTACATGAAAATTAGCAAATTTTATTTTAGATATAATAAAAATAAGACACGTATAAGGTAAGTAATATATTCAAGTTTTCATTCTCTTCGGCCGTGAGGGTCATGGCACGGGTTCTTCATCTACTGCATTTTCGTCCTGAGTTGTGAGTGGTTTTTGCTGAAGGGGCTCTACGTCGTCTTCGTCATAAATAGGCACTCCGTTAAGGCAATTTCCTTGGCAGGGGAGGCACGCCGCACAACAATTCAGCATTGCTTTCCGACATCCACATTTGCCACTAATACAATTCTTGATACGACGGCAAAATATCGTTTTCAGTAGGACCTCCGATGCTGGTATATGTTCTGTTGCAATTAACACGAGAGTGTCTCCTACGTGTTTCCAACCCAACTCTTGAGGGGGCAACTCATTCCCGAGCTACTGCTGCACTTGGTAGTAAGTGCGCTGGAAATGCTGCTTAGCTGCGCTCTCAGTTGGTGAGAGAGAGCTGATGCCAGGCTTAATATTTGCGATTGACATCATGAACGACTAGAAGCGGTACTGGTTGAAAAAGGCTGACTTGCTGGTGCCCCATATCATTTGAGGAAGCACATCTTCCCAGTCTCTTCAACGTTGCCGCGAGTGGAAGAGGGGTTGTAAAAGGTAACTGCCGCTTTCATGATGGTTTGTGACTTTAAGTACAATTTTGAGAAGCCCACCTTGCTTTTCCTTCATGTTGATGATGCTGTGTCACAGCCGGTAAACAAATGTAAGAACATGATGTGTCCCATTGTTTTAGTTTTCCCTCGGCCGGGAATTAACAGCAGGATGTGGGGTGAAAGGAGTGGAAGCTATCAAAAGAACAGCGATGTCTACATTATCATCAACAACAGCTACGGAACTGTAAGTGGATAGATCCACAGCAGTCTTTACAATAAGGACGTCAGCATCATCGGTGGTCTGCAGAGTCTGTATCCCATACTCCTGAAGCTTTGTATGTAAAGGTGGTAGGAATGGGCAAAAAATCTTCTTGTTTCACAGGTATCGATGTGTTCCATGTTAAATTGATGTCACTCGACCTCCTCAGTCTCTATCGTCGCCTCTGTTCTTGTGATTTCATACTGTTGGCTGAGCGAGTACCCATCAAATACCAGAGTGCGACTGATTCCAGGATAGTGGTGGTTAACGTAGGTGATATATCCATCACAAATGGTGGCAACAGAGGCATCTTTTTGCCAAATTACTCTATGCAGCAGGAATCCTCCGTCCACTACTATGTTCATCTGAGACAGTTGACAGCCTTATTTTTATTATCTTCAACATAAAATTTGCTATTTTTCATGTAACAAGATTTTTGTTTATTGCATTTAATATCCCGATTTCATGTGTAGCAACACATATTATTGGACGATACACACAAGCGATAGTTGTGGCTCAGGAATAACAAAAACAGCTTCTTCGGAAAAACGAAATTTTACGAAACATTAACAATTGATGTAACTGTTGACTGGTTGGGGATATATTGGCATATCTATATATATTCTTAAAGGGAATTAAAATATCTGCAACTTTCTAAAAAAAAAAGGTTTTTTTCCTCAAATGAATAGTTTAAACGATATGAATGAAGGAATGTTTGATGAAAAATGTGAAGAATTTTTGTTTTAATTTTCACTTTTTCCGAGCGTGTAGCTTGCAAACGGTTGCGAATTCGAAAAAGGTATAGGGAATGAAAGTTGCAGAGAATTTCATTCATACGCTTTCATGTCATGTAAGAAAAAAATTTCCGTACGATACACCGTTTTTGAGATATAAGCGAAAAACCCAAAAATGGGACATTCCTTGGGTTCCCCCTCACGCACTCTGCACTCCCTTTATTGACTGAACCACAGATTACTCCAGTAATCTGTGACTGAACTACATGAAAAAGGAGCAAAAATCGTTCAGGGAGGTGGAAAGATTGCTAAGGGAAAAAATAAAAACCTAATACAAGCGTATCTTTACCTTGAGATGGAAAAAATTGGAAACAACATATATTAGGGGATAGACGAATTCACGGACAAAAAAGAAGTTACGGAAGCGCTACAACGAGAAATAAGTAATTTAGAAAACAAAAACTTAAAATTTATTGAACTCAGACCGAAGGCCAACGCACAAGCGATTACACTGACGGTAGATCAAGAGAATGCGCAAAACATATTAAGAGCCGGCTAGATAAAATTGGATTGGTAAGGTGCATGGCAGAACGAAAGATAAACATAACTAAATGTTGAAATTATGGACACAGAGCAGGCAGTGGCAGGTGCGACATTTTTAAGATATCACTATCTCCAGCTAGAAGGGATACGTGATATGAGCAGAGGTCTAGGACTGTACGAGTGTATGCGACGCTTTTTGGGAAAGTGAGATACCACAATGGAGCCGAGAAGAAATGGAAGCTATAAATAAGTCCTCTAAAAAGGGCTAACTTTCTACAAGTTAATCTAAACATGTGTAAAGCTGCATAGACAATGTTCGCTAATTGACATTATGTTGTCGACATTGGGGATTGGCAGGAAAATACACAATTACCCAAGAGAGTCTGAAACGGATGTTGGAATAGAGAAGCCAAATGTTCACAGGTAAAAATCCAACACCAGAGAACCTAACCATGCAGACTATGGAATTATGCAACAAATACCTTAGAAGGATCGGCAACGCCAACGGGCCGTCAAGTCGAAGCCCGGCATACTGGTGGAACGAGGAGATCAAAGCGAAAAGAAAAGAATGCGCAATTGTAAGAAGAAAATACACCAGAACAAAAGCAAGAAATCAAAAGTATGGAAGGACTGAGATTGTCAGCGGTGCGGAGCAATACATGAGTGCAAAAAGAAGTCTCAAGAGGGCGATATGGACCAGTAAGAAAAATAAATGGAGGGAATTGTGCAAAGATCTGCATGAGGACGTTTGGAGAAGTGCTTATCAGATAGTAACGAAGAAAATGAAACTTAGAGCACGACCATTCATTACAGACCAGGAAGTCAGAAATCAAATAGAAAAGCTCTTGCAGAAAAGAGAAAAGATAGAATGGGAAATGACATGTCTAAAGCGCGTTCCGTTTTAATTTAGCGGAGATAGAGAGGGCATTAGGGCAAGTTAAACGTAAAAAGGCACCAGGCCCGGATAACATCGGCCCAGAAGCAATGCTGAGAATAGTTAAAGAAAATAAGTAAATGTACATAAATGGAAAGATGCACGATTAGTCCTTATCGAGAAACCAAAAAACCTACCTACAGAGGAGCTAACCGACCAATCTGCCTAATTAATTCAAATGGGAAGCTGTTAGAGATTCTAATAAATAATAGAATGCAGGAGGAATTGCAATATAGCGAAATGATTCATGAAGATCAGTATGGGTACGTTAAGGGCAGTTCCACAATTACTGCAAATTATGAGTTCTGGAAATTCACGAAGGGATCAAGTCTACAGCTGTAAAAAATCAAGAATTTGCGGTGATGGTGCTTATTGACGTGCAAAACTTCTTCAATTCTGTACCCTGGAGAGGAATTGTGGACGTGTCGGAGAAAGCAAGGATTAGCGAATATTTGATGCAGATGGTCAAGGCTTATTTAAGCGAGAGGAGGATTATAGCGGCTAATAATACGATGTTTGAAATGAGTTGCGGGTGCCTCAAGGATCGGTGTTGGGCCCGCTATTGTGGAACGCATTCTATAATCAAATCCTAGAAATAAACAGAGACGTGAAATTAATCGCATATGCAGATGATTTAGCGATTATAGTCAAGGCCAAATCGATTACTATGTTAGAGGAAAACACACTTGGTGCAACATCAGTCGTAACAGATAAGTTGGAGTAAATGAGTCACAGAGAGTCGCATTTGCGGACCCATGATTATATGATCTTTTTTTCTTAACCTCCCCAACACGTCCTTAAAATAGTCCCCTTTCCCCCAGAAACACCCTGTATAGCGTTGTGATATTAGCAATGCTCTATACAACGACTTAAAAATTAAAAAGTATAGAAATAAATGGAATTAAAAGAAGGTTAGCGATGGGAGTAACTAGTACGTAGAGAAGAGTTTCGGGTTGCGCCATATCAGTAATCGCGAGTACGCCATCCTTGGACTTATTGGCCAAAGAAAAGAACAGATATCTTCAAGAGGGGACAGGACTATAAAAAACAAGCGTGAGAAAATCTATTCCGGGAATATCAGGAGAGATGGTCGAATTATTGTGGATTTGCGCAGACCTTTGTGAAAAACGTTAGATGGTGGACAGAGCGTAGATGGGGGGGAGACCAATTACTTTTTGACAATGGCCATGACAGGTCACGGTATCTTTGGGACATACCTCAAAGATATTAAGAAATGACAGGCGGATACATGCTGGTTTTGCCCGGAAAGATATGACCCAAAACACACGGTTTTCCACTGTGAGAGGCTTGATCAGCTGAGAGCCACAGCTGCTGCTGAATGTGAAACGGACCTCACGATGGAAAACATAACAGAGCTGCTACTGGAAAATAAAAAACTTGGGATGTCTCATCAAGAATTCTGATGGAGACAACGATGGTTAAGGATACAGAAGAGGAAAGAAGAGACCAAGAGCACATTCGTGTTCTTGGAGAAAGTAGAGGAGAAAAAGGGAGTTAGCAACCCCCTGAAGTAATGCCATTGGGCGGTTCCAAGGAAACAGTAGTAATAGAGGTGTTTTCTTAGTCGGTAGGTGGTTCTGGCATGTAGCCAAATCCGACACTACCCGACCGCAAAATAATAAGACGGCACACTGACTTAGATGTATTATTTAGTACACAAAATCTTGCGACGGATGCCCTTTGAAGATTTTTCCCCTCTAAAAAAAAAGGTTAGTTTCGTCTAGGAAGTTAGATAATTGATTCAAATTAATTTCAGTCTATTTTATATTTATTAAAATACCATTTATGCTTTGGTTGAATCCAGGCTTCGCTATGGCATTGCGTTTTGGAGTCACTGTAACCGGGGACTTTTTGAAACCAGTCTTTATTTTGCAGAAACAAGCAATTAGATGTTTGTGTGGCGCAAGGCCGGGGGATTCTTGCAGGCCCTTATTTAAATCCCAACGAATATTAACTATGAAACTATGAACCTTATATACAAAAACAAGAGCAGGCTCTTGGGCTCGAGGCCCAGTTACCAAACACGCCGGGCCTATGCCTTGCCGTTTCCTATTCCAAATTCCAGTTTGACCAAGAAATCTTTTATATACGAGAGTAAGAAGATATTTAATCATAGATGAAATAATCTCCTTGAGCTCACTTGCCTAGTTTCGACGAATAGTCAGAAGACACCTTATCGGTGAAGCCTATTACACAGTATCTGAGTTTTTTGCCAATAGTTTGTACATTTTTTTATCTGAACCATAAAGTAAATTAATATTAATTTTGTTTTATTGATCTGGATCTTGGATTGGTGGATTGCCTGGGTGATTTGTTTAGGTGTATAGGTCAGTTAAAATTTGAATCTGTTTTTATACCTGTGCATGTGCTTTATTTTAAGACCAATTTTAAGATAATTTCAAAACTTGATGACCATATGGTTTATTTGTGTATATTGCTTTAATAGGCGAGTCTGTATTTGTATTTTTTGTGTTAGTATGTGTATTTTAATCAGATCTAGGTCTTATAGTATTCACATTTCCAGTCTTAATTAATGCATCAATAGATACCTAATTCGAATATTATGTTTAAGCCTACTTTGGGTGATGTCAGATGACTTTATTAGTCATATTATGTATTTTAACTACCTTTTACTACACTAGCTCACGTTAGTTTTAGTTTTCGATTTGTCAATAAGAATTGTATTCTTGGACAATAAAGTTTATAAAAAAAATTGCAGATTGATGTATATTTGTTTAAAAAACATAAATTTTCTATGATGGGGTTATATCCAGTTATTATTCTTCTCTAATTATTGTATATATCTCCATTATAATAATTAACCAAATTTATAACAATTATGCAACAAATCTTGTTTCCTGCCAATTTTGCATTAAAATACTTAGAAACGTAAAAAATCACACATTTCTATAATGGTGCTCTATCCAACGATTATCGAAACATTCTTTATTCGTAAACATTTTATGTTATAGTATTGACCTAAATTTGCCTTTGTTAATAGTACTTCCTAGAACGATCTAACGATGATTACAGTTGCATGAAAAATTATTTTATAAGGGTTTTGATAATAATTATTATTTTGCAAAAGCCAATACAAGCTATCTTCCTACCTGTTATCAACCTGACTTTGTGGCGAGAATTTATTCCCTGAAACACTGCTCGTACAACTGACTGAGGTCATTTTTTACTTTCTTATATTACGGAACAAAGTAATGCAATTCTTCCCGGACAAAAGCATGAATAGGACTCCTATACAAAAGAGTTTTTCATGGTATTTTTGTCTAATAAATTGACAATTAAAAACTGCACTGTCGAACGTCAGTTTGTGTACAAAATTAGCGTCGCTAGGTAACGATTTGGTCGATAATTTCAGTAGGGGAAGGACGGTCATTTTCGACCAATGTCTGGAGGAACTTAAAAATGTTAAAAGGTAGGGGAATATGGGTTTCAGAATAGTATATCAATAACAAGTGTTGAAAGTTAGCACGAGGCGTTAGCCGAGTGCGGAAATCATCCGAGGTTGAAAACTTACGTTCACACGAATATTGTAATTGCGGTATCAAGTAATTGTTCAGAGTCACTTGTCTCGTAACTTCCATGCTTTAGCGGAGAAAATAATTCATTACACAAAACCATCTGCTTCCTCATTTTACAGATTGTTGAATACTTTTAATTTTTGTGACACTATTTCATTTTATGTAACATAATATTGAAATAAGTATTATTTATTATTATTATTATTATTATTATTATTATTATTAATAAGATCATTAGAATGATTTTTAAGTAAAAAATATAACCGCGTTCTAAAAAATATCTTGAAAATATTTTGAAAAATATGGTAATTGGGAAGATTATTAGCAGCAACATTTTTGAATTTTATAAAATATTTAAGTGTTAGGCTTCCGTCTACCAATTTTTCGGATTCGCTTCTAAATAATATTTTCGCATATCATAAATAGATCTTGTTGCATGCAAAAGCGCATTTTTTATAACATTTGATATTAACTAATTTGCAAACATCTTTAATTGAGTCATCATTATTATTTGATATGACCGTTGTTTGAATTTAAACAACGATATGACTGAAGATAAACAGTTTTCACAACTTTTAAAATAATTTTTAATTTTGAGTAAAATTGATCCGTCTTTCAGACGGGTAACGTATCATCAGCAATAAAGTTAATTAAGGCAAGATCTAAATCTTCATATTGGGTTTCTTCTTCCATGCTTTTTTGAGTGTGTCTGGGATATTTTAAGAACTCAAGTAATTGTTCCGAGTCGCTTGTCTCGTAACTTCCATGCTTTGGCGGAGAAAAGAATTGTGACAACGATACACACAAAAAAAAGAATACTCCATTTATGTATACACATTTTCTCAACTTTTTTTACTAAATTTAAGTCAACAGATACTTCCTTTTGAAAAATATATTTCGTATGAACAAATGCATTTTCTTAAAAGCAAAATATGAATTTTTCAAATTATTTTCTTTATTTAAAAACATATTTTTGTTTAGAATTTCGAGCAATCTTAATCAAAGATGAAGATAGATTTACCTTCAAAATAAGCTACATATTTTATTCAAGATTCCTAAATATTTCAATGAACTTTATTAAGTTTTCACCAAGAAAAATAAAAAACTAATTTAAGAATATTATTTTCTCCGTTTAAAATAAATCCTCGGTCCTCATTATTTAGTATAAGATGGCAATATTCTTCAAATAAAAATAATCGGGGAATTAGAACGTATGTTTCTTAAAATGAAAATATCTCATGCATATTTTGAAACTACTAGGTTTCTGTCTAAACATATATGTTTACTAAAATTAAATATCAATATCTTTTTATTTATCTTAACTCAAGAATCCGGGAATCTGATTGTACCCCTCCCCATATGTTTTCTAGATGGCCGGCAATATATTAATTAACCTAGTTTAGTTAGTTGATCGATAAGGTTGCTAGGGGTGCTGTGAGTGCAAGTGCGTGTGCTGTCCAGGACCATCGACCGATAAAGATCGTCTGTCATGACGGATTGATTGATTTTTACGTCAGACAAATCTAATGGTCCTAATACTTACAATTTCGTCATTTTGGTATTCGGGAAAAAACGAATTACACAAAACTAGAAAACAAATATATAAATCCGACGCCATGAAGAACAAAAATGGCCGCCAAAAGCCACAAAATTGTGATGTCGTATTCACGTAGCTAAAAGAAGTCGAAGAATTAATGATAAAGAATACAAACTTCACACAGCCCTAGTGTGTTTTTGGATCTCATATTGCTCGAACTGTATGTATAGATCTTTGCCCGAACGAAGAGTTCAAAGCCGTTTTTAACTTGCCAAGAAATAGAAAAATACCTACCTCGGAGTTATTTTAGCTAAGTATTAGTTATTGGTCGTAGGATACCAACTTTTGTTTGTTATTGTTACTTAGGCCATTTGTTTTAGACGTTTTAGTCTTTTTGCTATCCACACATTGTGAAAATGTGCCTTAGGTATTTATACTTACTGGTTTTTGTTAACATTCTCTAATATTCATTGTACATACATCATATTTAACTCATTCTAAAGAAAAATGAAAATATTTTTAAAACACAGCTTGTAGCATAACTTTTCTTGGTAGATCATATAACTGATTTTTTAAATTGTTTTAAATGTGAGTATATCCTTGATATTTTATAGAAATTGGCAGGCTGTAGAATCTAAACAGCTAAACTAACAAAAAACGTTTTGCACATTCCTGTCTTAGTTTCTCGTTCTTTTTAATTTATCGTTTGAAGCATTGTAAGTTCCAATTAAGCCGGAAATGAATAAAAAAAGGATGTCTTGTGCTGTTGGTCAAACGAAGAGTTAGTCTCAAACGATGTAAAAAATGTGCAAAAAGTTTTTCTCTAAGTTAAATTTTTTGATTCATTCAGTTTCCTTTTTTTAAACTATCATATTTCTAGACGTAGATTCCGAAAAAGTGGTAATTTAAAACATTGTTAGTGGCCTGTAATTGTTTTTTCAATTTTGTCTAAATTAACCTATGCGGGGTGTTATTTAATTGATGGTTAAAAATGCAGGATATATTTTTTTGACTCTTTTCACGTTTAAAAATTCATATAAACATGTGTGCGTAAGGCCTTTTATTTTTTACAGTTTCTTCATGCACCTCGTACATTTCTAGAGGTATATCTCAGATTTGGCAGATAGTAAGCTAAAATGGCCAAAATAATTTTTTTTAGCAAAATTTGCTTTGTTCCGGATCGTGATCGCTTTACCCTCGAAAATTTTTACTACGATACAGGATCACGACCCGAAAAAAAGTAACACCCTGTAAGTTTTGCTAAAGTGTATTATGGTCGTTTACTAGACATTCGTCACAGTATACTGAGAAACTCATATCTTTAGATTTCTATAAATGTGCATGAAAAACGAAAGCCATGCACCCAAATATTAATAATGTACTTTAGTTCTAGAACTAACGGAAAAAATAAATCCTGTAGACCTTGGTTGTTCTAAGATAATATTTTTAGTTTATATACTTCTTACTTTTCCAGTGTATAGAAATAAACTTCATTAGAGATATTTTTGTTTTATTTTGAGATTTTTAATATTCTTAAACCGAATAGAAAAGAGAAGAATTTAATATATTGCATTTCTCATTCATATTAACTTATATATTTAAATTAATAAAATCATTTTGATTTAGAGAATAATGAATTCTTAAATGTAGAAAAATATTTGTTTATATTGTGTAAAAACGTTTATTATTTCAATACGTTCGCATTTTATATCAAACATTCCCTAAAATTCATTTTGAGAAATAAGTTACTCAAAGAGAGGATTTATATACATAGATGAAAAAAAAGGTTTATTATTTTAATCTTGAAGCTGTTCGAGCAAAATAAATACAATTTTAATTGTAGAATATGTTTTCTTTAACCATAAATAACATTTCTTCTTTTGAGAAATAATTTATTTTCGTTTCAAATGATTCGATATATTGACACAACGATCATGTGATTCTTAACTATAATAATATAAAATAATTAAATCTAATATTTTGATTCTTGTTCTGTAAAATAAATTAATCGGCAAGAGAATTATACAGCATTCACTCTATTATTTAAAATACTCAATTTAAATATATATATCTTTGCGTATATACAAAGCTAAGATTTATTCTAATTGAGTATTATATTTTTAAAATGAGATATCCTTTTTTTGTGTGTATCAAACGTAGCACGGTTTTAAATTCTTTAGCGTTCGGAACAGGATTTCTACACCTGACGTTAGAAAATTAATTTTCTAATGTATCCTGTGTAAATCGATCTAACATGATATAGTTTATTGTTTATATTTTTCTTGTAATTTTACAAATTACAAGAAAAAATAATAGAAATTCGTTAAAATAACAAAGAACACATGTACGAGATGTGAACATAAAAATACAATTTAAAAGTCGTATTTTAACAACTGACCCAAGTAGGTCCCAAAGCTCTTAATTTCCTCTTAAACTGAGATATTGAGATGCTAAATATATCTATTGACTTAGGTAAACCGTTAGCCTCTCTGCACATTCGTGAAAGTGGACAGAGGAATCCATAATTGGTTCCATGATATGATACATTGAACCATGCAGACTGCCTGGTATATATCACTGGCACATGCAATCCAACTGTACCCAACGATGATGAGCAATCTATGAAGCCATCAAACAGTCTATAGAGAAAACAGAGGTCATTGTTCATCCTGCGCTGCTCCAAACTTTCTAGACCCAATAATGTGCACAGATCACCATAATCAATATGCTCAACTGGAATACCCATCTTATATGCTATATGCCTCATGAGCCGCCTCGGTACTCTGTCAATTATTAAATCAATAAAACATTTATAGTATGGTGACCATATACAACTGGAGTACCCCAGAATAGATCTAACTACAGCACAATAGACACTCTTCAGAGCATAAATATTCTTAAAGCCCCTCAAACCCAACAGTTTCATTGCTTTATTGCACATATTTTGGATGTGCGTTGAGAAACCTAAGTTGTAACTAAACGTTACAACTAGGTCTTTAATTTCATTGACACGTTGCAACAGCTCTTCTCTAATTTTATACTAAAATACTATAGGCCTTTACTCCTTCGAAAAACTGATAACCCTACATTTATCAATGCTCAAATTTAAATGATTCACTTGACACCAAACTATAAAACTATTTACATCCCTTTGGAAATCAATACAGTCACTCATTAACCTTACAACCTTAAATATTTTCAAGTCATCAGCATATTTCAATTTATCACTAAAACATATACAATCATCTGTATCATTAATAAAATAGTTAAATAAAACTGGAGAGATGTGTCCTCCTTGAGGTAAGCCTGAGTGAACTATTATGGGGTCAGAAACAAAATTTTTGACTTTAACAATCTGCCCTCTCCTCTCTAAGAAACTTCTCAACCAAGCCAACAGGCTACTACTGACACCTAAGGCATCTAATTTTTTTAATAATATATTTACATCCACTCTAACGAAGGCTTTGCTAAAATCAGTATATATAGTATATATATGATAATGATCTTCGACTGCTTTTATGATTTGGTATTGGTATACTAACAAGTTACTTATGGTAGACTCTCCCTTTACAAAGCCGTGTTGGGTTGGTGAGAGTAGACTCGAGAGCAAGGGAGATATTTTTGATGTTACTAGTGAATCCAACATTTTGGGTATAACAGATATATTACATATTGTCCTATAATTTGCAATATTGGTTCTATCCCCAGTTTTAAATATTGGCCTAATAAAGCTTACTTTCCACATATCTGGGAAAACAGAAGTAGACATTGATAAATTGAATAACATACACAATGGATTAACTAGAGTACATTTAGTATTTTTTTATCAAAGAAGTTGGTACCTCATCAGGGCCACATGGCAAACTCTCATTTAGTTCCCCCCATACAGTTAAATAACTCAATTATATCAAACTGACAACTAGGTATGTACGCAGTTTTTGCATAGGTGAAAGTCACAACATTAGGATCATGCTGAACATATGCCCCTGAGAAAGGCTGAACAGAAAGATTCACAATAACCTGTAGAGAGTCACTTTTCTGTTCTCCATAAGACATGCATTTTGGTAGCTCATAATTGCCTCTCTTAGAGTTAATGTAATTCCAAAACTCTTTCTTTGATTGGACATTGTTTTCCAGATTCGATATATATGATGCGAGTGACAATCTTGAGCCATCAACCTACATTTTGCTCGAAGTTGAGCAAATTTCGAATAGTCATTCGCTGAAACAGACCCTTGAAAATCTTTTTGAGCAATTTTTAAAAAAAAAATGTTAATACTTTAATTCATTTCAGAACCAAGTAGGAAATTTCAATATTTTTGGCTCTTCTCTTTGGCACAAATAACTCAATCGCGCTATAAACTATTAAATAAAAGCTATCCACGCAAGCATTAATCTCATTATTTAGGAATATTGCATTCCAGTCTACATAGGATAAAAACGAATTAATTCCGACATAATCAGCCAATTTATAATTGTAATAAACATAATCATACTGCATATTATCCGTAACAAGATTCATATTAAAACTAAATAGTAATGCAGGATGATGCATGTCACAGCCAAGTAAAGGAAAATCAGCGGCAGAACATTGCAAACTCCTGCGTTGCTGAAAATTAAGTCAGAAAAGTACCATTGGCATTAGCAATTGAATTGACCTGCTTCAAACAATAAAAAGCCATACAGTGAGACACACAAGTAACCTGCTGATTACATATATCCTGTGGAGTTGCCCCAAATTCGTCATTTATCCACAACACACCAGGAAGATTATAGTCACCACACAGGAAAATTCCAGTAGTATCAGAGACATCATCCTGAAGCACATGGGACACTGACATACAGTAATCTTCGTAAATCTCAACTGGCGAAGTGGGAGGAATGTAAACACCTCCCATTATAATATTTTTAGATCCTTGAACATTTATAGATACAAAAACATGTTCAACAGTATTAAAAGGCGATTTCAATTGACTTGCCGACAAAGTATGTTTTATGGCAATTAGAACCCCACCACCTCTGGTCTTTGTACTTGTATCAATAGAACGGTCGCACCTAACGATCTGATAGTTATCTAAACCCAGTTCATTATTGCTCAAATCCTGACATAAAAATGTCTCTGTAAAAATAAGTACATCATAATTTTCTGTTTTTACCGAGCATGTCAACTTAATAATCTTGGTGTTCAGGCCTCTGACGTTCTGATAATAGCACGACAAGTTGTTAGTTTTTACTTGCCTTCTCGAATAGGCTGGTGTTTCCTGAAAAAATTCTGGCTTGGATGTGACTTTCTCAGACCCCCATTTCCGTAAAAAATAAAAGGTTTTATTGTTGTATCCTCCGGCCATAACGCTGAATCATAAACTCTCTCAGAGTAGGTAGGCTCCACAGACAGCTTAAATGAAGCACAGTGTTGGGCTCTGGACTTTAGCTTCTCGCATGTCAAGGTCGGTATTCTCTGTTCTTTTAGATGATCCACAAGTGTTAGCGTGAGTTTCCTGAATATCGAGACCAGGTTGGAGTGCCAATAAAATGCCAGTTTGAAACGGTTTCCAATGTTTATTTCTTTAAGAAAATAAATTATATTCATATATTCTTCCTCTTTATTATAACTTATTGGCGTGTAAAAATCGTAGAGCTTATCACGGGAATAATATCACCATACTCACCGGTTCACAAAAGTCGCTTTCACATTTTCCAGGCTCATTTTCCTTTTGCCCCAATTTAAATGCCGGCAAAAGTTTAAAAGCTAGCAGCCCTGACCATGATAGGGACCATGACAACAATGCCAACAGTAGCATTGGATGTTACCATATAAAATCAGGCGTTGTAAATATCAATCAAGAAAAACAATTTTCTGAAAGAACTTGTGTTAGTACGTCGCTCTGTGCCCAAATTATTCTGTGATGACTAACATCCGACATCCATTTGATGCTTCCAAAGGAGTTGCCGATAAGGACTAGGTTATGGGTTTTTGACACGGAATCCTCATTTGTCTAGACGAAAAGCGCAACTGATGAATTCACTTCGCGCCCAAAAGTTAAACAAATTTATAGTGGGTGATCACTTTAATAAATTAGCGCACACTTTTAATAAATTTGCACTAAAATACGCAAAACCTTTATAACATGGATGAAAAGAGATGCCGAATAACCATTCATCATCAACAGCTTGTTATTGGACAAAAAGGTAGGTACCAAACGTGTCCACTTGGTTGCACCTGATGGTTATATTAAGGGAAAGCGATTGTAGTCTGAATGGGAGGAAAATTTACCACCAGGTACCGAAAAGGATGGCATGACCAATGAACTTTTCACTGATTTTCTTAGGCACCTACAACGTTACAAGGGTCCAGATACTATCTTGCTAGTTTTTGATGGTGCTGCTAGCCACCTGGATATTTCCATAACCGAGGTTGCAGATGTGTTGGACATAAGGCTATTTTGCTTACCTTGGAATACCACCCATGAACTTCAACCTTTAGACAAAGCTGTTTATAGGCCTTTTGAACATTACTGGAACCAAGAGGTTCTCAGGTTTTGGGAAGCAAATCCGGATCGTCGTTTGAGCAAATCTCGCTTTGGGAAAATTTTGTCTAAAGCCTAGATGCATGACCCTCGAGAACATTATAAGCGGCTTTCGGGCGACAGGTTTACGTCCACTTGACCCTACTGCAATTCCTGAATCAGCTTTTGCTCCCTCACTAGCAACTGAACGTCCTTATGCTGCGGGAATTTATGAAGACAACGCTAATATTGATAACGATCATCCTAATATTAATAATGTGCAATTCAACGATAACGATTCAGACGACTCTGAAGATGATATCCCACTCAGTACGTTAAAGAAAGTTATCCAGCAGAAAGTATCCAATGAAATTGAAAACGCCTGTCAAGGCTAAAGAATCGATACAGGCACAAGAAGAAACAACTGTCACTCCTAAGGAATTGATACAGACAGAAGAAGAAAGTGAAGATCTAAATAGGTCTTTAAAAGAACTACTTCCTACACCTGAACTGTTCAAATTGAAATAAAATAAAACTTCAAACAGAAAATCTCAATTATAAGGCACAGCTGGTAATCAAAGACCTGTTCTGTTCAACAAGTTCTAAATCCATACCACAAGTACTCAAAATAATAAAAAAAAACAACCAATACCATCCACATTTTTTTGTTCATTGTCAAAAGAATAGATGTAAGTTCACGATCTTTTTTCTTCATATTTCCACAGTGTCCATTGTGCTATTACACGTATAGTTTTCCCGAATTGTCCCACGCTTGTGGAAGCAAGCAGAGTAACTTGTAAGAGAAGAATTCACAAATTTGCGATGAACCGATGGTTGTTGACAACAGACAATAGTTCCAATACAACAATTTCTTCCAAACTTAACTCGTTTTCACAAGGACTTTTTTCACCACAAGGTATGAATTTGTACAAATAACGATTAGACCTAGATAGACACTATAGATCCTCATCGATAAATAAATTTTGACCGTATTCCAAACTGCATGTTCTTTTCTTTGATCAAACCAAAAAGACGCCTGTTACGCTCTTTCTGTCCTTCTAATAGGCGCAAAACCTTCACTTCAGCTTAGAATGAACCGAGAGTGAATAATTTCAAATTACAAGAAAAATTTATAGTCGGAGAATTTAAAATTAAAACTATGAATTTACGAGTGCCGATACGTAGGCTAGAACGAGTTGTCGCCGAGCGTACAAATTAGGCCGTAGCTCAAATGCCAGAGAGTAGGGGTGGGTTTTATTTATTTAAGGCGCCACGGGTTTGTAGACGGCACAAGCGAGAAATACCCCCAAAGTTGAAATATGGAACTC
The DNA here is from genome assembly GCA_016904865.1 of Pissodes strobi. Taxonomy (NCBI): domain Eukaryota; kingdom Metazoa; phylum Arthropoda; class Insecta; order Coleoptera; family Curculionidae; genus Pissodes; species Pissodes strobi. Next base: position 51,520 of record MU183357.1, read on the forward strand.
GTTTTAGCTTAAGCTTCGCGACAAAATATAAAAGATAACCACAAATTTGTTATTTTTTTCCATCAAGAAAACCGATCAATAAAACAACAAAAATAAGTTAGAAAATTAGATCAGATTTAAATGCCGAAAATTTATCAGTAATAATAATAATTACTCGAAAAAAATTAATCAGAAACAAAGATCGGTAACAAGCAAATACTCAAATATTAACCTAAAAAAAACTAAAGTCAGTGACAAACAAATACTCAAACAGTAATCAAAAGTAAATCCAGAACGTTTCAATTATTGAGCGCAAGTAATAAAAAATCAGATACTTACTTTAGCGGCCCCTCTGGAACGTTACCGCTTAAGGAAAGTTCAGGAAATTAAATAGCCAAATGAAAACGGGTGAATACGGTAAATGGAAGGTTAGTTTATTACTATTGAATGGAATATATCATAGGTGATCATAGAATGTAAACATCGTAGCTAAGTAGTGTGTAGTCTGATGATGATGAGTGAACTCATCGAAATGCATTACTCTTGATCTAAAGATTGGCATTTTCATTTGTGGAGAAAAGTGTTCCCCCTTCTTCTAACCCGCTATTCTAACCCGCTAGAAAGAAAAGAGATGAGAAAATTACCAGTAATTCTAGCTGATTAATTTGTTGTAACAACTATATTTCAACGGGAAATAGTAGGCTTTACTCGGTTACTTGAAGAAATAAATTACACGCTTGTCTTAACAACGCCGAAATATTTAATCATAATCTATGATGAACATATTATGCAATAATAAAAAATATGAACGCAGGCCAGCGATACTGCAAATATCTACTCGTTATGGGAAAATTCAAGTAATTCGAATAATCACGTAATCAATGGCCAATTAACGGACGTCAAATCATGATTTGTTACAGAGCCGTTACTAACTATAACTAACTATGTTAGTTAGTAATACGTAATATGGTATTAGTTATGATACGTTGGTAACAGCCGCAAAAAAAAATGAAAATAACTAGTCCGACCTGGCGTTATTGAAGCAACCAATCAAGTATAGAATTTAAAGAGTGTTGAACTGTTGCCGGTAGGACAAAGATAATGAACAGTTTGTTCGAATAAAAAAATTATCAAAGGCCACAATAAAAATGAAGCATAACGCGGTCTACTAGGCCATAACAAAAGTAGTAGTTATCTGATCTACAGGTATCTAACGTAAGCCAGAAATCGTGAAAAATTGAGAATAATAATAAAAAACCTAGTTCGACTAGCAACGTTATTGCGTGAGTCAATTAAAAGTTCAAAATTCAATCCAAAATCGGATTGGTTCTAGATCAAACGAATTTAACTAAATTTTAGAAATCGATCAAATAAAATCAGGCGTCTTAGGCTAGACAAAATTAGCCCAATATTCAAAGTTCATTTAAAAGAAAATAAGAATAAAATAAATATTACCTTAGTTAAGGAGAAAAATATAATCTTTGTTTCAAAACAAAGCAAAAAAAGGGCTGTGCACTCACTATGTGCGCATATCGGAAGTGAAACTTCTTAAACTTAAACGCCCTAGCCTTATACATATCGTAACGGATTTGGTTAAAATATAATTTTTTTTTAAATATACCACTTAAATAACAAAAAGGGAAGTCCTAAATAAAAAAAATATATATATTCTTCACAAAAGTTTCGCTTATGTCTTGACAAGGCAATAGAACAAATATCATATTTTTTGCTTGTAAACTAAAAAAGATATGACAATAACAATATTCTCATATTTTTCTTTCCGCCAGCTCGTGTCGCGCTGGCTGTGTCGTTCATCGTATATCGCCCGCCGTGTGTGGCGATCTTCCAATTTTACTCCCGGCGCGCGTTAAGAAGTTTCACCAGAAAGCTTATAACCAACGAGAGGCGACAAAAAGCCGTCGGCACTCTGATATTCGTGTACCCGTTTTCCGTTCCGATATTTAACAGCAAACCCAGTTTATAATCGAGAAAAATGCATTGGGCACGTTGAGAATGGTTTTACACTGAAAGAATTAATTAGGTTTAGTAAAGTAGATTAAAAATATTTGATTTATGGTTTAAAATATTTAGTGGCATATAAGAGAATAGTAGAGTGCCCAACGCAGTAAAAGCCTTCTATAAATGATTTTTGTGGGCACCTCGGGATTACAAGCTGAAATGTTCACAGAATGAAGGCCCTTTCTCATAATGTGACGCACAATGTGTGATATTTAATTGTGATCATTGTCGATTTTTGTTGTGTTTGATCCATGGATATGTCCTTTGTCTACTGACAAGTAACACTGATGATGGCTACGGCCGAAAGCGCTCTGTTACGCTCTTCATGATTCCTTTTGTATTAAAATTTGCATGATATAGAAGGTGTTTCATTGCTATTATTATTATTAGTATTCTAACCCGTAATGTGTAAAACCACTTATTATATTGTACAATAGGCGAGATAGAGAGGGAGCTATGAAGAAAAGTGAGATACGAAGCTACTGGGGCAGCGCGAGATCCGACGGCGACGGTCCCGGCTAGAAGAAAATTACTTTTTTTACATTTAATTTTATTTTTCGTGCACCTATATATTCTAGATATTTAAGCCAAACTTTTTGCAAGAATAAAAATTTTTGATTTGAGCCTTGATTTCGGAGAGAATGCGAGGTGAATACAAAAATGAGTATATTTCAATCAGATTTTGCCCAGGTTCGAAGGGAGATATTTCAATGTTTTGATTTATGTTGCCGTAAGGGCCAACGTAAACTGCATATTTCAAGCAATGATAAAAAATATACTTCGTACAAAAATGTAGATGAAATTTATATGAAAACATTCATAAATTAATATCCTACACGTTCATATAATAATCTCGATTTTTAGGTATACTGCCCTTTTGTCCGTTCTAATTTTTGACTATATACCTTCGGATTTTGAATTAATATAATAAAACCTTCATTCTGTGAAATATTTTTGTTTCGATTATGTATTTTTTAAATAAATTTAAACATTACTTAGTTAAAACACTAAACCAACAAACATTATATAAAAAGTATATTCATTATTTGTAGGAAACTTAGACAAAAAATAGATTTATATACTATAAATGATATAAAATTCTTAATTTTTTATTCATTTTCGAGCCTTTTATAGTTTTTATCTCTATTCGTAGTAATTTCATAACATAACTTTTCGGCAAATTATCACAAGGATGTATAAATGATATTTTCTCCATCAAACTATATAAATGTTTAGTATTCACAAACCCATGTATATTATAATCTGCACGTTTGTATTAATATAACTTAAATACTACCTGCGATTTTTATAGCATTCCTAAAATGTATTATTTAAATACATTTTACGAATGCTATATGCATTTAAAGTTTTAAATACCTATAAAGGCTACTAAAATTTTGTTAATAATAACTAAACGAAAAAGACTTGTTTGTCTCTATTTTGCGTCATTGTTAATAAATAGAAACAATTGAGCGAGTCTGCTAGTACTCGAGACACTGATGTGTAAACATATCCTATAACGACATCAGTTGTAAAAAATGACCACAGCACGTTGTTTTCCCAAGCGGTTACCCATCCACGTATTAACCACGCCCGACGTTGCTTAACTTCAGTGATCGAACGAGAACTGGTATTTTCAACGTGCTATGGCCGTTGCCTATGCATTTTAGCTTGTGAATAGAATAAAACTTAGGTTTAATAACAAAGTTTAAATTAATTAATAAATAATACATTTGACGGTTCGTTTAATTTAAAATATGATTTTTTATCTTCTAAAATCCGTTTAAAACGATTTTAAATGGCAAAATTGTATAATAATACCGCCATAGCGGTTAAAATCGGTTTACACATTTCCGTCCCATTTGCCGAGATTTACCCTCATACTGCCGCGTATTCATCACAATAAAAATAGTAAGCGACTTATGTATTCACCGTTCAGGATTTCGAGGAAAAGAGAAAAAGCTCACTCCTCTGCTGGTTTTCAATGGACATCACCGAAAGGCACAACTGGTACCAGACATGCTTATAATAAAGAATTATTAATAATTAAACGACACAACTCTTAAATACTACCACCTCGATGTTCGCCGCAGATAGAACGTACTCGGACTCTCGGCCTAATAAACAATAACATTTGTTCACAGCGTGGCCTGGGTTTTTGATGTAAAAAAACACTTTCCCCCACGCATGCGCACCTGAAATCGGTTGACAGGCTGTCGCCTCTCG
>MU183357.1:75743-108359 GCA_016904865.1 Pissodes strobi
CAGCAAGCGTTTCAAAATACAATTTCAGATGATGGTAATACCGAGTTAAAGGCGGAAATTCTTAAGAATATTCCAAAAAACAAATCTCCAGGACCCGATGGTCTAACCCCTGAGTTTTACGTATACTTTTGGAACATAATTAAAACTGAAATCCTGCAACTAATTAATGGAATACACAACGGGGTCCTCATCCCCGCTACTTTTAAAAAGGGTGTTATCGTTATGATTCCTAAAATAACAGATCCAACTAATCTTAATGATTTTAGACCGATTTCACTTCTTAACACAGACTATAATCTGCACATGAAGATGCTTAAAACAAGGTTAAGTCCTCATCTCGAAACTTTTATATCAAACTGTCAAACATGTATCAGCAAAAAAAATAACATATTTGTTTCGTTATGCAATCTTAGAGATACTGTGGCTAGCACAACAGCCAACAAGACACACAACCTACTTGTAGGTCTTGATTTCGACGATGCCTTTGATCGGGTCTCTCACGATTTCCTTTGGCTTACAATGGCTAAATATAACTTTGATAATCAGATCATTAACAATCTAACAGCCCTATACAACGGAGCCCGTTCTATAGTACACGTAAACAAACAGCACAACCGTGAAATTCTCATTGAGAGGGGTGTACGACAGGGCTGTCCCCTGTCTATGCTACTATTTGTTTTGGTTATCGAAACCTTGATTTGCCTTTTTAAACACAATAATATACAGGTTGTGCTGATGACATAACCCTAACTGTAAGCTCTCTCAACGAATTGGAGTTAAGTAAAAGACAAATCGATATAGACTGTAAATACAGCGGTGCTGTTTTAAATCTAAATAAATGCGAAGCTATTGAGTTAGGACGAAGAATCAAACATACATATAGAAATCGACAATTTGACTGGTTTAAAATATCAGAAAAAATTAAGATTGTGGGGATAGATTTTTATACTACAGTACACTGTATGATTAAAAACAACTGGTATAATAGAGTCAACAAGGTCCGTAATGTAATTATGGCAAACATTCACCGAGATCTAAGTCTTATACAAAGAGTTACCTTTATAAACATGCACGCTCTGTCCGGAATTTGGTTTTTGGCGCAGGTGTTGCCAGTTCCGGTGGGAGTAGCTAAGAGACTTGCTTCTATGTGTGGATGGCTACTGTGGCGAAACAGCAGTTTAAAAGTTGCAAGGACAACATTAATTCGACCAAAGCATGAAGGCGGACTGGCCTTAATCGACCTTTGGATGAAATGTAATGCTCTTTTGATCAAAAATACTTACTCTAACATTAAAAATGGTATAACCCTGTATGTAAACTTTTGACACATAACAAATCCCCCTAACCCCTATTTCTTCTCTTGTGACTTTCCTCACATAAGACGCTTCGTAAAAGAAGCAGCTTATTTACCTCAAGATTTTCTCCTAAAAGATAATTTAAAAACAAAAGATATGTATTTAGTTCTACTAAAACAAAACAGGGAAACACCAAATATATTTAAAAGAATTAATGACTTTATTTGTCAAAAACAAATCTGCCTAAATTTGAATAATAAAATCTTAGACCATGATAAAAGAAGCTTGGCATATATGATAATTCACGATGCCTATCCGTTTAGTGTAAATCTTAACAAGATAAATAAAGTGCCTTCTGATTTGTGCCAAGTTTGTGCAAAGAACAGAGATAATTTGCTTGATAGATTCCTATGTACATCACAAGTTAGATTAATCTCGGCACTCCTATTAAGAATAGTAAACACAAATACAGAATAAACTTTCAGACCTTATTAGCTTGAGTTTTAATGTCTCAACAATAAATAAACACACCTGTGTACTATTTGTAGTAGTGGCAACCATACAATACGTGTTAACTAAGAGTTCCTCTGCCATTTTAAACGATTACAAAGAGTCGATGATTCCACAGATTGTTAAATTAAAAAAACTAGACCCGACCTTACATCTTACTATAAGACAAGTAATAAATTAGATAGCTATAATATAATGTATGATATTTAGGCTTGTTATAGTGGATATTAGTACTATGATACCGAATGTATGACATACAATAGAGAACTAGAGTTAAGTTAAAATGTATTTTATATATTGAAATAAAGTTTTATAAAAAAAAAACTACTTAGTCTTTCGACCGAAATGAAACACTTTTGACTTCGGTATGTAATATTTTTTTACCTGTTAACGGCAGATCTCTGGGCCAAGTGGCTCCAGTGCACAAAACCACAGCTGCATATTCCTCGCTAAGCTCCTTAGCAGAGATATCTTTGCCTACATTCACGTTGGTCTTGAAAACGATACCTTCAGCCGCCAATAGGTCCACTCTTCTCTGTACAACTTGTTTGCTGAGTTTCATTGTTGGAATACCATATTGAAGTAAACCACCAATTCTGTAAACAAAACCAATTCGGAAACTAACTAATATGTTTTCAAATTGACAATAATTATCTATTAGCAATTTAAATAAAAAGAGTTTAGTTCAATAAACTTGTGGCTAAGAATTCATATACCGACAACTAATACCACATTTTAATATTGCTATTTTAACGACACAACTTCAAATTTTGTATAGCCTTAACATCTAACAACATATGACAAAAAATTACTTTACCTGTCGTTTCTCTCAAACACAGTCACAGTATGTCCAGCTTTATTCAACTGATGGGCGCAAGCCAATCCAGAAGGTCCAGAGCCGACTACGACCACCTTCTTTCCGGATCGGACGGTCGGTATTTGGGGCACAATCCAGCCATTCTCGAAAGCATGATCAATGATCGCACATTCGATGTTTTTAATGGTGACGCTCGGTTCGGAAATGCCCAGAACGCAAGCTGCTTCGCAGGGCGCTGGACAGACTCTTCCGGTGAACTCTGGAAAGTTGTTGGTTTGAAGTAGGTGGTGGAGAGCTTGTCGCCATTGGTTCTGGAAAACTAGGAGGTTCCATTTTGGAATTATATTTCCAAGAGGACAACCGTGCGAGTTGGACTGACAGAACGGTACACCGCACTCCATGCACCGTGCAGCTTGTACCCGCAGTCCTTTCCTCACGTGCTGGAAGTTATAGATTTCGTCCCAGTCTTTCATACGTTTCTCCGCGGGTCTATACAGTCCTGTTTCTCTGGGATATTTCATGAAACCTCTGACCTTGTCCAAGGCCCTTTCGGCTTTCTTGGGTTCGTGTGCGTCGCCTATTGTATCTTCGATGTCTTGGATCTTAAGATCGTTTAATTGCGAGATGGGTTGAGTAGCCGCTTGTTCGATTGTTGCTTTCAGTTTTAAGGCTCTTTGGTATTCATATGGGAATACTTTAACAAATTCCTTCATCCTAGAATCAAACTCTTTGATGAGTTGTGTAGCAATAACACTACCAGTAAGCTTTTCAAATTCTTTCAGAAGGTTTTTAACTAAAATAAGGTCATCTCGATCTTCTAGTTTACATAATTCGACCATTTCCATGTTGCATTTGGTAGAAAATTTGCCGTCAACATCCCAAACGTAGGCTATTCCCCCTGACATACCGGCTGCGAAGTTACGTCCCGTTAAACCAAGAATAAGAACGATTCCACCAGTCATATATTCACAGCCATGGTCACCGACTCCTTCAACGACAGCTATAGCGCCTGAATTTCTAACTGCGAATCTTTCGGATGCAATACCCCTGAAGTAGGCTCGGCCGGTAGTTGCTCCATATAAGCATACGTTGCCTACAATGACATTTAGGTGGGACTCAAAAGTAGATGTCTTTGGGGGATAAACTACGATACAACCACCAGAAAGACCTTTGCCAACATAGTCATTAGCATCTCCTTCTAAGGTAATATTGACACCCTTTGCCAAAAAGGCTCCAAAACTTTGCCCAGCTGATCCAGTAAGCCTAATGTTGATCGATCTTCCATCAGGCAACCCAGCTTCGTTGTATTTGCACGAAATATGATAACTGAGGGTAGAACTGAAGGTCCTGTCTTCATTCTTGATCTTCATTTCAATATCTACGGTATCTTGAGTACCCTCAATAACTGGTTTTGCCAAATCGATCAATTGATTATCTAACCTATGTTCCAGCTGGAAATCTTGGCTTTCTGAACCTCCTTTAATGTTTACTCCAGGTCTCATGTGCAAGGCGTTTTGCAAAATGAGGTTCAAGTTTAACATTTTGGCTTTTGGTGTGCCAGTCTCAACGGCTTTGAGCAAATCAGTTCTTCCTACCAATTCCTGATAAGTCCTCACACCCAGCTTAGCCATGTAATCTCTGATTTCTTCGGCCAACATAAACAGATAGTTGATGACGTGTTCAGGTTGACCGGTGAATTTTTTTCTAAGCACAGGGTCTTGGGTGGCTATGCCTACGGGACAGGTGTTCAGATGGCACTTCCTCATCATGGTACATCCCATAACGATTAGAGGAGCTGTGCTAAGACCTATCTCATCAGCTCCCAACAGGGCGGCTACCACAACATCAAAGCCTGTTCTTATTTGTCCATCGGCTTGTAAAACTATTCTGGATCTAAGATTATTCAAAACCAATACTTGATGCGTTTCGGCAATTCCCAACTCCCAGGGCAAACCGGCATTTTTTATGCCTGTCCAGGAACTGGCACCAGTACCACCGTCGTGTCCTGATACCACGATGTGTTCAGCCTTTCCCTTCGCCACACCACTTGCCACAACACCAACTCCTACCTCAGATACTAGTTTTACAGAAATTCTAGCCTTCGGATTGGAGCACTTCAAATCGTAGATGAGCTCAGCCAAATCTTCAATGGAGTAAATATCGTGATGAGGGGGAGGAGAAATTAAACCTACTCCGGGAACAGAATGACGAGTTTTTGCAATATCTGGCGTAACTTTATAGCCGGGTAGTTCACCACCTTCTCCAGGTTTGGCTCCTTGTGCCATCTTGATCTGTAGATCATCGGCATGGGCCAAGTAAGAAGAAGTTACACCAAATCGTCCGGAAGCAACCTGCTTAATGGCTGATCTTTTTTGGCTGTCAAGATATCTTTCCTCATCCTCACCACCTTCACCTGTGTTGCTTTTACCGCCCAGCTATTGAAGAAAGTTAAGATCAGTATGTAATGTGACAATTATAAAAATGTATTCATCTTCACAAAATAAATGTCTAAAGATATATACCTTATTCATTGCAACTGCTAGGGATTGATGAGCTTCCAAACTTATAGAACCAAAACTCATAGCTCCAGTGGCGAACCTCTTAACAATTTCAGATGCGGGTTCAATCTCCTCCAAGGGTAGTGGTTGGTCAAGTGTTCTGAGTTCGAATCGCCCCCTGAGCATACAGTCTCTTACCGACTGCATGGTCGACTCTGTGAAACGGTTATACGCTGTTTGGTTTTTGTTTACAGCTGATTCCTGTAGGGAAGCTATACTGGCAGGTTCGTTCAGATGTTTTTCCCCACCAGCACGCCAATGATATTTTCCAGCATCTCTTAGAATTAATGCATCGCTTCCGAGTTGATATGCAGTGGTGTGTCGTTCAAACGCCTCCATGGCCAGCATTTCGAGGTTAACTCCACCTGAAATATAAAAAAGGGGCTCAGCCAACGCCGGCAATTAGCTTTTTAGTCGGCTTGTTCACGATTACCAAGTTTTGTACTACATTTGATGGTGGCCAAAAAGATCTGCTCTTCATTTTCACTGGGCAGGGGAGCCTCAAACCATTGTAGTTAAACAACATGGTTGACAATGATGTAGTCAAAAACAGATATTGAAAAAGTGAAAAATCATAGAAAATTTGTAGAAAAGCAATTTTTTCCAGCGTGTCTATCTGAAAAGTAATTATAATCACTCTGAAATATTTAAAAAACCATTACTACTTTTTCGCCTTCAATTCCACGATTCATATTTGACAAACGTTTTACTCGTCGAAAATTAAACCACTCAAACAATTTTTGGACCCTAACATCACTATAAAATATTTTAATCAAAATCCATCATTTATTTGATCTTAGCCTTACCAATTCTAGAAGGCGTCCCCTTAAAACACTTATCAACCACATCCTCTGCTAATCCGACAGCCTCAAAGATCTGTGCCCCCTTATATGATTGCAGAGTGGAAATGCCCATTTTGGCCATGACTTTGTTTATTCCAGTTTGCATAGCTTGCGCGTAATTCTGGTAGATTGCTTCGTCGGTTAAGCCGGTGTCTAGGATACCTTGGTCCCTCAAACTGGAAGCTAGTTCCAGAGCCAGATAGGGACATATTCCGTCTGCGCCGTAACCTAGAAGCACGCAGACGTGGTGCACTTCTCTGGCTTCTGCGCTTTCGACGATCAGAGCCACTTTCATTCTACGTCGAGTTTCAATCAGATGTTGGTGAGTGGCACCTAAAGGTGAAAGAAAACATATTTCATCAATAAAGTATTTTCTGCAATTATCAATTCATCTAGTAATTCATAGATATTTGATATAATATTTGAAATTTGGTACTGATAAATTATTACGTAAGTAAAACAATTTAAGACATGAATTATAACGAAATTGACGATAGAAGGGAAGCCTTTTTATTAGTCTATACTTCTGTGCTCAGAAATCCGTTCTACAGGTTAGTAGTGTTATATTGCATACATTTTACTTGATTTTCCATTTTTCAGCGTTAAAAGTGACTGAGTTCGAGATTTGGCATTTTTATCTTATTCTTATTTTGTGAGAAATAATTTATATATCTCGAGACTTACCAAGGGCTAGCAAACTGCTAATGGGGACTCTGTCCTTGCCAGCTAGTCTATCTGACAAGATGATGATCTGATTCTTTTTGGCAGCTTCGTCGGCTTCATCGCAAATTTCTTGCAGTTTCTTATTGAAGCCGTCAACGCCATTTTCAACAGGGAATGTAATATCGATCACATGCGATGACCAATTTCTATGCGATATATTTTTGAATACATCCAAGTCGGGAATGGAAATTACAGGGGTTTTCAACCATAATCTATGAACCTACAATGGCAGAAAAGTTTATTACACAAACAAATTAAAATTAAAATTAGCACTCTGAACTATAGTTTAGAAATTCAAAGAATGAGCACGTTCAAAATCATTTTAAAAACTCATGAGAGAAAAGACTGAATTTAATGAAAGAAATAGAAGTTCATCATAAAAGTCATAGTTTCTTGAAAATGGCACTAAATTTCTCAAAACACTGAATTATAGGCAGTAAACTTTAAAAGGGTTCTCACGACTTTTTCTCTAAGATAATGATTGACAGTGAATCTCGGGTGCGTTACTGAGATATATATGCAAACTCCGAGACTATGTAATGAGTATATAGAATCCCGCCTTCATAAAAAAGCTTGCACTCACTCTTCAATTGAGATGCTTTAATTAATGTGATTCGTTGGCCTCATAATTAAGTCAGATATATTTTATGGCTCGCTTCGTACTCACCTGCTTTGCATTGGGCTCCAAGATATTAGCTTCTGGTCCAATAGGACACTGTAGAGACATCACAACCTTTTCACGGAATGGATCAATGGGTGGATTCGTGACTTGCGCAAACAGCTGTTTGAAGTATTCGTAGAGGAGAGGTGCGAAGTTTGAGAGGCAAGCTAAGGGAGCATCATTACCCATACTACCCAACGCTTCCTTCCTAAAAAAGAAAGACACAAATCAGGAGCGAAATAATTTTTATAATAATTTATCTTGAGAATAAAACTCCTTTAGAAACGCAACCACCCATGTACTTGATAGAGTAAAGGTAACATAAAAAGTTTTAATTACACATTTTCAAAAGGTAATTTTCAGTGCATGCCTTATTTCTAATTGTATCAAAGAGTACATATATACAGGGTGATCCATTAGTGCGAGGAAGTAAGATATCTCCATTTCCGTATTAAATATGTTAATAATGTTTATGCAAAAGTTGTGTGGACTTTAGAGTGGTATAATTCCAAAAAAATAGTTTTATATATACAGTGTGATTTAAAGACACCGGCAACTGTATTTTTTTAAATAGCATAACCTATACATTAATCAATTTTCTAATACTACAAGAAATTCTATGGATATTTCATATAGCATTGTCCCGCTAGCGACCATCTGTATGTTTTTGTGCTACCCTATGCCACTAAGCTTGCCGCGTCTACGTTATTTCCGTATGAATCATCATCTATCGAGAAGATTCCCGATATAGTGCGGCTGGGCCGAGAATAATACAGAACCGACCGGATGCTTCCGGAATAGTTCCGATAGATATGGGCCTGTATATAAATAGGCGCAAAACGCGTGTTGCAGTTAGTTAATCATCGAGTGCTGAATTATTAAGATATATTTGTTATAAAGTTATAAGATTAGTTTAGTGTGTTTAATTGTATACAGTGATAAGGAATAAAGAGAGTATTATTTGAAATAATAAAAGTTGCCGTGGACCACAGGGCAACTAACAAAACATCAGCTTGAGGATAGTGAAATAGCACTACTGCTTAAAGCTAAAGAAGAACGTGAACCAAGACCAAGCTGGAGAGATATTTCAACTATGCGATTTACTTTTAAAGCTCTGTGGATTCAGTGTGGATTCAGTGGGACTACCTGGTAGCTTGGGTTAGTTATAAAATGGACTGCTTTAACGAGCCTGGGAAAGCGCCGATGGAAAAGTAGTGAAGATACAGTTAGTGGTATGAAGAAAGAGGTTTTCGGAAGTCCTGGAAGAAGTCCATAATGGAAACTCTTAAGCTTATCTCGGAGTGAACAAAACGATTGCCAAGATCCGTGACAAATTTTACTGAGTCAACTACTGCCAGGATGTGAAATCATGATGCCGGCAGTGTTTGACCTGAGCCGCAAGTCAAGGCTCCAAAACAATATCTAGGGGAAAGATGAAACAGATGATGTGGGACTACCGTTTAAACGTATCGCCAGTGACCGAATGAAGACTCGATATAATTTCAAAGCTATCTCTATGGGATTTCAGATGAAGGATAAAGTCTGGTTATATAATTCACAAAAGAAGAAAGGAATATCCCCCAAGCTAATGCCAGTATGGGAAGGGCCCTATACAGTCATCAAAAGACTTAATGACGTAGTGTATAGAATTTAACGTAGCCCCAGAACCAAACTATAGTTGTTCACCTCGACAGGCTCAAAACATATCAGGGAAATGACAGGAGATAATGTCACGGCTAGTGACCATCTGTATGTTTTTAAGCTACCCTTTACAACTAAGATGGCCGCGTCTACGATATTTCCGTATGAATCATCACCTATCGAAAAGATTCCCGATATAGTGCGGCTGGGACGAGAATAATACAGAAGCTGACGGACGTTTCCGGAATAGTCCCGATAGATATGCGACTGTATATAAATAGGCGCAGAACTCGTGTTGCAGTTAGTTAATCATCGAGTGCTGAATTGTAAAGATCTACTAGTTGTAAAGTTATAAAAATAGTTTAGTTTGTTTAATTGTATACAGTGATAAGGAAAAAGTTGTGCTTTCTTCAGAACCCACTGGAAAAACGTAACAGTATGTTCTATACGGAAATTCCATTGTTTTCAAAATATTGACCACTAAAATTTGATATATTGAAGAGTTTGAAATGCCCTAGAATCTAAACGGTTTCAGTTACAACAAAATGGCTGGTAGTAGTCTTAGTTCTTCCGGTTTTCGCCGGCTTCCGTATAAACCGGAAGTTATTGTTAGCAGATGATTGATATAAACTAAAATAAGAAAGTGGAAGCCGTTTTATTCTAAGTTGAACCGTTTAAATTCTGGAGCCTCTCAATCGAGAATATTACGATGTTTAATAATCTTATAAAAAGTTCACAATGTTTAGATCACTTTCAAATTCACGTTCCTAACCGTCGAACTCGTAGTAAATCTCTTCTGCATGTACCCCTTTGTAGAACATGGTACTTGATTTACAATCCAGTTAATAGAATTTCAACTAGTGTCAATAGGTATTGGGATAAATTAGATTATTTTGATACCTCAATTGAAAAGTCCAAAATATTTGCCAAACGAACAATTTTAGAATAGTTAGATAGTCAATTAGGTAAACTTGTAAATGTGGTTACGTAAATAAATAAATAGTCAACAGTTCAAATACAATAATTCAATTTAGAGATATTAAACGAAATATTGATAAAATGTTTCGTTTCATTAGAAAATTGAAAAATATATAGCCTATGCCATTAAAAATGCACGGTTCTTTAGACCACCAATATAAATATATAATAATAATAATAATAATATATATAATAATAATAATATAATAAAACTATACCTCTCTAATATCCACACAACTTTGGTTTAAACAATTTTGTTCCTATTTATTATAGATATGGAGATATCTTGTTTCTTCACACAACGAGCCACCCTGCATGTAGGACAAGAAATTCTTAACTTCATGCCTCTTTCTTATAAAATTTCAGTAGCTAGGTAGACAGATATTACATGATAACTTTCGAATTGTGAAGCATAACCAGATTTATACATTTTGGATGATTTATCTATTTCAGACTTATATTTGTGTTGCTAATAAATATGAAATGTTGCCGATGTCAGTATTATGAGGAATGCCCTTCCAGTTAAGATCGGATTCGCTATTGCAGTTTTCACCCAGTTTGTTTAATTTCCGAGAGTGAAAATGTTTGTTTAGTATAACAAGATATCAAAAATTATCTTGATCAAAGGTGACCATAAAATGGAAAACGACTGTCTTAGCGTAACTCTACTATAGTGCATTTCTCCATATAAACTTTCTGTTTCTCCATATACTAAACTTTCTTTTTCTATTTTCATCTCTAAAAATCCATATTTCCTTTATTTACACGCTTGCGTGTTTTGCTCTGACGTTCCCTGTAAGGTATTTAATGCGTTCAAATTTATAACTTTACTATAGTTTAATTTTTTCAAGTACGTCTAATATTTCTGTAGGTGCTCTATTTTCCTATTTCTTTTTCCATTTCATAATTGTCTTAATATGATTTTTCCTAATATCTGAGCTATTTATCATTGTACGCGATTTAATTCACAAAAAATTGCTAGTAGTTAATCTCTACGCCCGCTTTTTTGTCTATAACGGCACTACTCTTATTTTTTCCTGCTTATTCTTCTCTTTTTGTTTTGTCATTGACCTCTCCCATAATTAACTGAAATTTATTTGCTTCGTTATTGTCCTATCTGTCTTCTTTCTGATTACTAATTGGTGATGTCTTGGTCTATGGGTCTACCTATCCTTCAAACTATCGCCCAATTGCCCTGCTTCCAATAATCTCCAAAGTCATGGAACATATAGACAATCAACAACTACTCAAGAAACTCGAGAATAACAGAATAATCAGCGATAACCAATACGGCTTTCGCAAAGAGACCGACAGGGGATATATTGACCTGTGTCATTTATATATGGAGTAGGGCAATTGAGAACTACCGAGAGTCTCGAGTAATTGCGTTGGATATTTCGAGGGCATTCGACAGAGTTTGGCATGACGGATTGGTCAACAAACCGCCGGCCGTCCTTCGGACTGCCAACCCTCTCTCTGCAGCTGGCTTGCCAGTTTCCTTAAAAACCGATTTCTGCACGTTGCAGTTGATGGACACATCTCAGAGATATACACCATTAATGAATGCGTGCCTTAGGGCGCAATACTTTCACCAACTCTGTTTCTCAAATATATTAATGACCTGCTGACCGAAACGAATAATCCTGTTTACCCCAATTTAGATCAGAAAAACCTTTACCAGCGACTGAGACTTATCACCGCAGTTCAAAACTTGGGGCGACAGAAGTTTGGTCCAGTTCAATGCAGCAAAGTCCCAAGCAGCCACGTTTACCAAGAGGGCCAATACGGCGGGCACTGACATCATTATGGCAGGATCGACCATTCCTTCATCCTCTTCAATCTGATTACTGGTTGTCTCGGTCAACAGCAATATATCCTGGCATGACCACGTTGCTAACACCGCAAAATCAGCTTCCAAGAAGCTTGGTGCGCTATTTCGCAACAAGAAGCTGTATACACTGCAGCAGTTGCTCTACAAAGCGCAAATAAGACCGTGCTTAGAATATTGCTCACATATCTGGGGTGCCGCACCAAAGCACACCCTAAAGCTGCTGGATTCCATTCAGAAGAGAGCTGTGCGTCTCGTCGGAGACCCAGAGTTGACCCGGAATCTGGATAGTTTGGAACACCGCAAACATGTGGCAGAGATGTCTTTGTTTTACAGATACTTTCACGGTAGATGTTGTCAGGAAACACCTAGAACATCGCTTTACAAGAACTCCTTTCTCTGGCGCACTGCATCACCGTGGAACTCACTCCCTGGACATCTGTTTCCCCCTAATTACAACCTACAACTATTCAAGAACCGTGTCAATCAACATCTTCGCACACACACAGCTCGTCGAGCGCCATAGGATCTCCCTTTAGTGTGTGTGCCACTGCCATATAAAAAGTTATGTACCGATTTTTCTTATTCTGTGTTGATATCAGTAAGATCATTGTAAAATTAATTTAAAAGAAGATAGCATATTGGTTTTACTATAAAACGGTCCATATGGATGGTGCTTACACAAACATTTCAAAAATTTAGATTTTTATGATTTCAATGAAAACTGGTACTAAAAACAATCTCGTGGATCACCACGCCGGCCTTATTTAGAAAAAACAAATTATGAAAACTAATATTTATGAAAAATATTACTTTAGCTGGTTCAGGGATCTATTTGCTTGCTTTGAAAAGGCTCATCTCCTTGGAGAACAGCACTGGTACACAACGGTGGTAAGTATTACCAGAATATTTAAATATGCGTGTCTCGTTGGCCGAAGATTATTTTTCTTGAAAATTAATAATGCAGCAGAGAGGAAAATTGTCAGAAGGGCGTTATAGACCAATCAATTCGTTTTAGTTTAGTTTACTTTTAATACGTTTACACTGGCAATACTTTACGGCAAGAACTTTGGTATTCCAGCAGTTCCTTCCCTATTCGGTAATTTGCACTGGGGACCAGTCTGCCAGTGTAGGCTGCTGCAGCTTTTTTTACCAAACTTTGACCCCCCAATCTGAATACTGCTTTGAATTATCAAAGTTGATCATAACAGTTTATACTTCAGATAATAACAATTTTTAATTGATATTCATTATTAAGTTCAAATTTTCCACTGTGCGATTTTATATTAGTGGGAATGTGAGTGCTGTTTTCCATTTCATGACCACCTTACCAATATAAGATTTACAAAGCATTGTTATTTTTAAAAAGTAACTACACGTATCACAAGACACAGCTGATAAAGTGTAATGTAAAAGATAACCTGTAATCTTAATACTAAACGTAAAAATTACCATATTGATCACGATTTTAATTAATTTGGTTCATTTATTGAGTTTAATCTTTTGTGTCACTCTAATTGTTTAAAATGGTTGGGTTGGGTATAATAAAAATTTCTCTGAACTCTATGGCATTCGACGAGCGGTGTGTGCGCGAAGATGTTGATTGACACGGTTCTTGAATAGTTGTATGTTATAATTAGGGGGGAAACAGATGTCCTGGATTGTGCATTAATTGTAAAATTTGAATAAATCTGTAGGAGTTCTGAATTAGTGTTGTTTAATAGTCTATTAATCAATTAATCGATTTAAGACGTGAATGCAATAATAGTGGTCTAAATCATAGTTAATACTAACTTTAATATTAACCAGTATTGACTGATTCTTAATTTGAGAAATTGTTTTTCTTTACCTCTTGTCAAAGGGTTAAATTATTTACCTTCGTTATTGACCAAGGTTTAATAATAGAGACTTGATATGTAATATCAACACAAAATGACACAGTTTCTACCTGCTAACACAATGAACAAATAATCTCGCAAAATTTCCAAGTGAGGATAACTTGATTGACATTAATAGAAAAGCAATCTTATTAAAAATATATAATTAATGCCTTAGTAATTAGAAAAATGTTTTGTAGGTGTGTTAATATTAGAAACAAATTTATATTAACAATTGTTTAGACAAACTATTATTGCGACGCTCTGTCTAAACCATAGTTAATAAATAATAAACTATTTTCCTCTACTAACACATCTACAAAATATTTTTCTAATAATTAAAGCAGTAATTATTTCAATCCAGATACTTTTTCTTGATTATTTATTTTTTTGTCAGGTAGGCTTGGTAACTGTCAGTTTATATTCAGATGTATGTCCGAGAATAATTGTTATTCTCGGTTTATGTGTCAAACCTCTATTATTGACATAGGTCAATAATGAAGCTAAATCGAATCTTTCGACAAGAGGTGAAATTAAAAAGCAGGCAATAATGACATTAAAGTTCTGGTACTACTTGAAAAAACTAGTTTATACGGTTCCGCAAGTACTTGCATGGTTACTGTTCATTAAAATAAAATTGTATTATTTATATCTACATATTGAACATATTCATTTAGTTGTTTAGTAATTAAAGTCACTTACTTGCTATTGATCATTGGCAACAATAACATATGGATTGTTTCTATAGAATAGTTGTATAGTGGTAATCGTTTATCGCTCAGTCCACTGGGCTCATATTTTGGTTTGATTGGACCTCCAGCATCTAAGTGGGCTTTCCTTAGTTCGTCCATAGTGATCTGTACACATAAAGCGCGTTGAAAAATAGGGCAAAACAATCGCTTTACACAACATACTAAACATAGAAAAATACAAATAAGGTTAATAGTTACTCATATCTAAACCCTAACTTGAATATATCTATAGCTAAATTTTAGTCACCTTGCAAATCAAAATAATAAAAACATATAGCATAGTAAGCATAACTAAATTATTGTCATTAGTCTCTTACATAGCTAAACAAAAATCACGATCATTCAAACAGAAAGCTGTCAGTCGCCACTACATAACTCACCATCTGAAGTGTTCCGGAAGGATATAGAAAAAGAAAAACAATATTTTAGTATTACAGAAGAATTAGAAAGAGGATAGATCTACGAATCTAAATTAAACATCATTTATTAAACATATTAAAAATAATATCCTTAAATACAAATTTTGCTCCCCTAGTAAAAAAAAAACGCCTGAATATATAAATTCGAAAGTTATTTAATTTAAGAATATTACTTCATTTCTTCATTATTATTTACTTGTGTATTTCTTTGATTACTTTTAATACAGGAGAGATTATAACAGAGATATTTGCAATTAAGGTTTTTAAATAAAGAGTACATACATAAGTAACAAAAAATAGAAGCACATAGGTAACATAAAAATAGAAGCTTAGGTAGAGTGTTTTTCATATAAAGTATGATTACTGCTAACACAAGATCTAAAAATTAAATAAACAGAATAGATTTCTCTAATTTTCTCGTCTAGTTCTTAAATTTTAAATGTTTGCTGTGGTGTCGCATTTTAATATTTTTTAATTGTTTTTACTTGTCAAAAGTATTTTTTTTTTGTAGATATGTTCTATATTGTTGTGGAGGATTCATGTTTATCTTAGAAATGTTCTGCCTTTTCTCCACAGCGTGCGCTTTTTGGAAAATAGAGCCGTGGCCCCAGGGTGTAAACAAGTGCTAGTTTAGTGACCCTAACGAAGCTGAAAATCCTAAAAGAAACTGGAAAACGGCCGACGTTTCTAGAAAAAAATCTGCCCCCATTGTCAAGAACGAACAAATCTGAAAATGATTAGTAACTGCAATTAAAACAGTAAAAGCTAATGCATTTTGTCAAGTTTTGAATTGAATTTGACAAGACGACAATAATAATGTCATATCGTTTCTTTACTGGTTACTGATCTTTTAGGTTAGTGTGATATTGAGTTGTTATTAGGTAAATAATTAATTAATTTTTTGAGGTGCTATATATCTACATTTTGGTATTATGTGTTTAGGAAGAATTGAATGATTTTTGTTTAAAGATTTAGTTAACTTTTAAGTGTCCCCTATCATTTATCAACTTCAAGTTTTTAGCAAAGGGAACCACGTGTTATTGAAATTAACAGAAACTGAAGCAAAACATTCATCTTTATTTATTTATTTTTATTATTGCATTTGATAACAATCACAGAATAGAATGGAACGCTTTAAGTATTTTAGCAAAGGAACCATTATCCAAAATAAAGATGAATGTGTTGCTTCAGCTTCTCTTAATTTGAATAACATCTGGTTGCCTTTGCTAAAAGTTGAAGTTGATAAGGGACACTTAAAAATTCTTCTTCTTCTTCTCCTTAAAATAGGCTTTCAGCCAGTTTTTCCAGCTTTAAGGAGTTTCTTGCGACGTCGACATCCAGCTATCCCTCCACCTCCTTGGTAGTCTGCCTGGCGGTCTTCTAGAGTGTGGTTCGCAATTTAGGGCAATTCTATTGTCTTCCATTCTGTTGATGTGTTAGTTTAGCTCTTGGTTCTGCTGGTGTCTGCCCTGGTTTCTGTGGCATATGTGATTATTGGCCTCACGCATGATTTATATATTCTGATCTTTGCTTCTATTTTTAGGAACTTGTTTTTCCATATATGTACTGTCTTTCAAACATCCGGCTACTCTAGAGGCCTTATCTATTTGATTCGTAACTTCAGATCTCCTGTCTTGATGGGCGGTTATTTCTACCCCTAAATATCTGAAGGACATCACCTGTTCTACTATTTCGTCGTTGACAGCTAGTTTGCATCTTCTGGGCTCTTTTGCTACACCTAGTGATTTTCTCTTCTTTATCGCAATCGGCATATTGTAGGGTTTTGCTGTCAGGTAAAATTGATGAAGTAGTCTCTGCAGTTAATCTTCGTTTTCATCTGCGTAGCACAGTATTGTTATTTCTCCTTTGTTAGTTCTGTAACCATGCTCCGCGTTTTTAACGTCTTATATTATTTCATTCAAATTAGGTTGAAGAGTACAGGGCTTAGAGAGTCTCCCTGTTGTATTCCTGTTGATATTGTCACTCTTTGGGTCAGGCTGTTTTTTTAGCATTATAATATTTATTCATAATTGATTATGTTGGATTTACATTCCTAATTCTAATAGTATGCTTATAGTTACATCACGCTGTTTTGCCTGTCGTTGTTTGCTTCAACGTTCGGCCAGCAGATGGTGACACTCTTAGGGGATGTTGTTATCCTACTAGCTAAAACCAGGAGTGTGGTACTGCCTTGTGTATATATGTTCCTTCCTTGGGTTACCCCTTCAAGGACGCTATGACGTGAAATTGCTATGAGCTCTTGTTGCGTGCTACTTGTGCGATATTTGTTAGTTCAGATAATATATACAGGGAAAACTATACTAAAAAACCCTGTTTCAAGTGCTCCCTTTGGAGCAGGGCGTCAGAATATTTACATTATTTATATTAACTATATACAACATAGAGTACTAGCAAGGTACTTCTAATAAAAGGTAAAGACTTTGTGTCTGATCCGATTGCAATGATCTGAAGTGAATGAGTCGAATTTCCGCGGTCCGGTTGCGGTGTCATGGATGCTTCCGTGGCATGGAATCAAGTGAGCTATATAAGTGGGAGTTACATATTTATAGTAGGGGTCAGGCTGTTGTTCACAAGTATTCTGGTCGTTTATTGGTGTTCATGTTTTCAATAGTTCTAACTATTTCTTCCGGAACGCTTTGCTTAGATCTATGAAGCACATATACGCCGGTTTCTCGTATTCGGTTAATTTCTCGACTATTTGTCGATTGATGAATATGACGTCTGTAGTAGACCTGTTTTTCCGGAATCCCTGTTGTTCTTCCCTTATGGGTATGTATTCTGGGATGATACCGCATATGACCGCCGTTTCATCACGGCGCTTAGGAGAGTTATTCCTCTGTAGTTTCCTGGTTGTTTTTTGTCGCCTTTTTTGAAGATAGGGATAGTGACACTTTTCTTCCAGTCGGTTGGTATAGTTGCTTCATTTAAGATCTTCTGGTAAAAACTGGCTAGTTGTTCGCTTAGTGGGTTACCTCCGTACTTTATCAGTTCGTTGTTCAATTCGTCTATCCCTGGGGCTTTCCTGTTCTTTAGTTCCTTGGTATATTTTCCTACTAGTTCGTGGTTGATACGGGTAGTTGCTTCTGCCATTGCTGGTTTTTCCTGGTGTTGAGTCTCACCTTCGTCGAACATTTGTTTGAAGTTTGAAGTTGCCTCTCCCGGGATAGTTGTTACTATATTCGTTGACTTCGCGTTTCCTTCGTCTTATCAATCCCCATATCTTCTTTTGGCTGCCATAGAGGTCATGTTCCATATCCCCAGTGAAGGTTTCTCAGTATTCGGTTTTTATTCGTCGTATTTCTGCTTGCACTCTGTTCCTTATTTCCTTGTATACACTCTCCCGGTGTTCTCTTATTTAAGTACCTCAGGTAGGCTTCTGTTTTACTTCCGGCGTGAACCATGGTGTGTTATGTTTATTTGAGTTTTTGTTTATCCTCCTTTTCGGCAGCCTCGATGTGTAATTTGACTTTTTCCCAACTGGCTTCCACGTCGTCCTGATTCAGGATTGGCTGTTCTCTGATCTTTTGGGTCAGTCTTTTTTCGTATAAGTCCTTCACGGTGGGATCATTGATGGATTCGATGTTCAGTTTGTCTACGTAGATAGGTGGTGCCTTCTTTTTTAATTGTGTTGTTAGTCGTAGTTTTGCCATGACTTTGGTGGTCCGATCTAATGTTCGCTGATGTTAGGGAGCGTACGTCGATTATATGAGACGGGTGTACCGCCATATTTGAGATTATATAGTCGATCATGGACGAGTGTCCTTGTGTGTTTGAACAGGTTATCTTGTGTTGCGGCTTGTGATTGAAGTATGTATTATTTATTTTCATCTCGTTCTGTGCGTAAAATGTGGTCAGAGTTTCTCCGCTGTTGTTGGCGTGTGCTTCGTTGAAACGTTGCTTTATGCCATCAACGAATGAGTTTCCAGTTTTGGCATTCAGATCCCCCATAATCAGGATTTTTTCCTCATTGCGTATTTTATCAATTTCGTCCTGCAGGTGCTCGTGGGCGTCAATTTCTTCTTTGCTTTGTTGGCGTCGGGGGCGGGATAAGATGTATTTTGTCCTTGCCGATATCTAGAACAACTTTGAATATTCTCTCGTTGATGTAGAATGTATCTTCTATATTCTGTGTAAATTGTAAATGTTCCAACAAGCGCATCTTATCGTGTTTTTCCTCCAAAAATATAGTTAAAAATTAACTACTTAAATCTTTAAACAAAAATCATTGAATTCTTCCTAAACACATAATACCAAATTGTAGTAGATAGCACCCCGAAAAACGAAGTAATTATTTACCTAAAAACACCTCAATATCACACTAACCTAAAATACCAGTAAACAGTAATTAAACGATATGACATTATTATTGTCATCTTGTCAAAGTCAAAAACTTGACAAATTGCATTAGCTTTCGACTGTTTTAATTGCATTTACTAACCATTTTCATTTTTAGATTTGTTCGTTCTTGATAATGGGGCCAGATTTGTTCCTCGAAACGTCGACCGTGTTCCACTTTCTTTTAGGTTTTTCAGCTTCGTTAGGGTCACTATACTAGCACTTGTGCTGATTACACCCTGAGGCCAGAGCCCAAGCGGTTCTATTTTCCAAACAGCGTACGTTGAAGTGGAGAAAAATGCAAAAAATTTGCAAGATAAAATTAATTTTTGTTTTGATATTCACTATGATTATGAATGGTGTTTTCTTCATCAAATTGATAGGGTAGGTACTGTATGGAGCACGTTGCATGCGTTTTGGAGGTCTTAAATTTGATCTCTGATGGAAGGGGCATATTTCTTGCAGGCAGGCAGGCCTTAGTAAACCTTAAATGTAAAGGGTTTTCCAATAATAGCGTCAGAACTTTAAACTTAAACACACTGATAACTGCAAGTGATAATCCACTAATCTTTTATTTATTTTGCAGAACTATATCTGACATTATGTTTTGAGAATAATGTTGTTTGAATGTCCCTCCCCGACTTCGTGTATAGTTTCGCGCATTCTGGAGGCCTACTACTACTTTTGACACATGTTCTCAATGGTGAATGTTCCATTGAATTGTTCGGGCTTATTTCTGGAGACTAGAGATTTCACATAATCCCATAGAAAATAGTCTAAAGGTGTAAGGTCGCATGACCTTGGTGGCAAGTTTATATCAGCATTTCTCGAAATCACGCGTCCAAAAAAGTTTGCGTACAATAAACCGATTGTCTCTCGAGCAGTGTGGCAAGTGGCACCGTCCTAAAAAAGTTCAGGCCACAGATATTCCGTTATCGTATTCCTAAACCGTTCACCATTAACACTAGCACGATTTCCATCGACGTCTTGAACAAAGTAAGGTCCTATAGCACCTTGGGCCCAAAAACCACACCAAAGTGTAACTTTCTCACGATGAAGGGACAGGAAGAGATTAACTCATCTGCAACTGGCCCACTTCGTTCAAACTTTTCGACTAGTTGGTCGATTATGTTGACCATAAATTTCTGGCAATGCTCAAAATATTCGGCAAACAGAACACTCATTTTGATAGTAAAAACGAATAAAATCTACTCGCTGTTGAACTGTATACATCTCCAAAGTTAATTGTCCAGTACTGCGGAACACAACTGTTGACGTTTGATCTGGACATGTCAAGCAGTGCTGCCGCTATACATTTAAAAGTTCTGACGCTCTTATCGGAAAACGCTTTATATATTCCATTTCCTTTTTATTAAGGTCGGGTTATAATAATCCCACGCGAACTCAGTTCAACCGAACCTGGACTGGCGATTGGCCTTTTTACAAAAATTTGATAAAGATGCAGTTTATAAGGAAAGGGTTGACCTCCAATGTTCACCTAAGCTTCGCCTAAAACAATCGGTATGAAACAATTTTTTTTTTTCATTTAAATGTTATTCATGGTTTGGTGTGTTTTTAGTCATATTTAATTATATTGTTCTTTACCATGGCCCATGACACAACTTTTTTGTATAGTGGAATTAATATGCAACTTCTTAAAACAAATTAAAAATGAATACCCAAAAGACTGTTGTGAATATAATGTTTCAACAAAACAATCTGCTGTTTGTGACTTCCAACTGAAGATTCATGATTTTCAACTTTCTAGGATTCAGTCGACTAAAGTATTGAGGGTTTGTTCTCTATGAATATTTGAATTGCCGGCCACATGGATAAAATAAGCAAAAAATAATACCAATATTGGGTGCTTTATATTGGTGCTCAAGCTACCTAAGTACTGCATCGATATGCGGTTTGCGGTGCCTTTATTGAATCGAATCTCAGATATTTTGGTTAATATTTGGGGAACTCGCGGGATAGTAATGTTTCAAAAAATTCACTCTTCAGAACAAAACTGTATAGATTTTATTAGAAAAACCTTAGCGAACACCAACAATTGCACTTTATTTAGAAACTAAACTATATTCTGTAAATTATTTGCTGGAGTTGGAACAAAGTTTTATTAGGCACACTCAAGTGTAATTATCAATTAGCAATGAATTTTATAGTTATAGCACCAGGGGCAGTAAAACTATTCACCTTTCATCTGCTGGAACCAATAAAGCTCTTAAACATCCCTTAACGCAGGCAGCTCTGAGTTTTAATTCAATACCACTAAGTGAATGAGAGACGTTCTTTTTGCGTGCATTGGAGCTGTTTCTAATCTCTAAGTTCTATTTAAAGATCATTTTATGACTAGATGTAGTTTGATAGCCCATGATTGTGTATACTATTTACTGTTTTTTATAGTCACTTTCATATTATGTTTGTAATGTATTCTGATACCAGCCAATGCCTGCTTATGGATTGATAACCACATGCACTGTTGTAGTGTGGAGCTTATGGGTAATTATACTTTTTCTTGATGCCTTGTATATACCCTGTAATATATGTTGTTATTTAAATATATGAAAAAATAATAATAATAATATTAGTTCTGATGGATCTTCTAATTGTGCTCTAAATTCGATCATATCAAAAGCGAATATAAAACCTAGGGCATTTGATATGCTATATTTAGTGTTTTTTCTATAAGCAATCCATATGAAGATGATCAGTTATGCTACTATGAGAGCCCATCTGCACCTTTGGTTGTTATATCTCAATTGTATGAACTAATCTGAGGGCATACCATGGAAGACGATCGCTTTCAGGTTGGAGCACCAATTTTATATATGTATTAAAGCAACCCTTGCATTTAAAGAACAGATGTTTATAAGTGTTCTTCTTGGGTCAGAAAGTGTCTCGTGTTAACGTTAAATATTTTGAATTTCCATTCTTCACTAATTTAGCTAATTAGAGATCTGCTTAAAGCATTCTGTAACTGTTAGCAGTCCTGTCTTTTCTTCTACAACATTCCCTCTTGTTATTGGGATTAGCTGTTTTTTAAAATTCCTTTAAATCTGGAAATCATAAGCCCTAAATAGTTTGATATTTTATTAATTTCAGTAACCATTACAGTAAGTACTTCTTGTTCGAGAGCTATTTAATGCGCTTCTCCCTATTTTTCCAATGGTTGTTTAGTCAGTTATAAAATAATGTATCAGTTGATACAAGAGTGTGTTATGATTTGTCAATTTACTTTTACCTGCTTCATAAATAAATTGAAAAAGTCCTTGTATAGCAATTACTTAAAGTAAAATAGGATTAATCTTCTTGTTATTATGATTTATCACCAGGTTTTTAATAGAAATTAAAACAATAAAAAATAATTGGTAGTTCTAATACCTGTTCTTTCAGCCATGCCGCATGAGGCCTAGACTGAGAAATTTCGTATTTTAACTCAACATCTTGAATAACTGATTTTTCAACTGTATCAACCAGTAACATCCTTCCCGGTTTCAGTCGGCTCTTTAAAACAACATTTGCTGGGTCTACGTCGTAAACACCAACCTAAAAATAAAACCATTATATGCAACGCACTGTAAGAAAGAAGGGACAAAATCTTTATTTAATCGTATGCTAAAACTCAAAATGAATTTTAATGTCTAAGATAAGATCTTGTTGGCAAAGTTACAAGAAATATGAACAACAAATACAAGCTATATAATCAAAATTGCCATTACTATATATACAGTACAACATGAAAATCGCATTCATACAAGTAGACACAATGATTGAAATATAGTCGCAAGGATCATCATGATGAATTATTCTAAATAATATAGTCGAAGCGGAACGGCCCGAGAACTATAAGAAAACGGCATTTTAGGTTAAAAGCAAGCAGCTTTGCACAGGTTACCTAGAGACCTTAAAAATTGATTTTATCCGAGGAAACCAGAGTTTGGTGCCTTAGGATCCAAGATGGCGGCCAATTTCCAAAATGGCCGCAAAACTGTAGATTTCATGTTTCTCGTCCGATTTGATTGAACACAGGATTGTTTCGGTTATGATTTGCGCATTTAATCTAAATTTAAGGTTGACAATGTAAAGCTGTTCCAAATTTTAGGTAAAGAACCAGTTTTTGTTAAAATATTCTAAAAAAATAATAGTTAAAATATTATACATATCACCCAGGATTTTCATCTAATTACGCATAGAGTTTTACGCTAGCATAAATTATTGAGTGAATAGAGTTACAAAACAAGTAACTGTGTCGAGGCGATAAAACGTTTTTATTATTTGAAAATTATCATGAAAAATACTTGTGATGGCATAGTATACGACGGTGCGGTTCTCGTTCAACTTCTGGAACGTTTGAGGAGTATTGTGAGGAGTTGAATCCATATATCCTAAATAATGCATCCCATTTCAAAGCACAGAGAGTGGATCTAGTGTGGGATCAGTATTTCTGGTTACGGTGTAAAGGATGCAACACGCCAAAATCGTCAAAATCGTGGACAACGTACGCGCAGGCAAGTTACATCGTCCGGAAAGCTACCTGGTAAATCGACGGACTTTTTTAATAACCAAAGAAATAAGGAAGATATTTTTTTCTTTCATGACTGCGATAGCTATAAAGGGAGTCGGTTCCCTTAAAGTGGCGTCAAACATTGTCGATACCATTTTCGCTTCCCAAGGTGCCCACACATCTCTGGCTGGCTCCACTTGCCGTACCATGCATGAAGCGAATGGAAAAATCATTCTTCAACTCCAAGACAGGGTGGCAAACGGCATTCGCTTAGTTGTTGTCCGAACAGTTGATACTGATGTGATGATTCTCGCTATCTCTTTTTGTCATCAGCTACACGTTCTTGGTCTTCAAGAACTGTGGTTATCGTATGGTACTGGATAAGCGTTGGTGTCTAGCAGCTCATTGGATTGCAGGTAATAAAGTATTATAATTACAAAAAAAGAAACCACAACTTTATGGCAGGCATTCTAGGAAACAGAAAATCCACGGCTCTTTGGGGATTCCATACATTCCAAATAGTACATGGAAAACCTGGAAAGCAATGGAGGAAGCAACATCGGCTTTTCTAGCGATCGCCACCCCCTTGCAAGCTGTTGAACCAAAGTGCGTTGAGTTGTTTCAGAAGTTAATGATCAAGCTCTATGATCAATTTTGCTCTGAGACGACAGTAAGCGAAGCTAAGAAAGAATTATTATTTTGCACAAAGAACAATTAAGTCACTTCATGCTATTCTCTCGACGTATGCTGATCTCTTCCAACACGTCCCAATGGCAGCGTATCAGGCAGGGCAAATCTGGGACCGTTTCCCCCTGCCTGATGACAACTTTCCGACGCCATCTAATTGGAGTTGGAAGAGAAGTTGTAGAAATTGCGATCCCGTTTGATCCGACCTTCCAAATGTGTGGGAGGCCTGTCGGGAGCTGGAGAGATGTGGCTGCCTTTCGGGATGTGGAACAAACCGGTGCCAATGACATTGCCATGGACAATACAGTGCAATTGTAAAGGAAACTGCAATAATACCAGGTAATTCGTTATTCCTTTAACAACATCTGAATGAATGAATTTTATTGTGAATTTTACAGTTCCGGATATCTGGGAGAAGAAAGTGATGACGATGTCAACAACTTGTGAGGTGATCCAGTCATCCGCTGTTTTTTATTTGACATTTCTTTATTACTGGTACAAGCAATGAAACCAGCCTTTACAACCTTGTTTGTGCCTTAATTCTGAATGCCTGGGGAAAAAAATCAGGCCAAAATAATGTGTGTTCTAAAAAAGCATAAATTTGTAAAAATTGACAAAACAGACCAGAAAACCCCCCCTTTTTTCAATCAAATCGTACAAGAAACACGAAATATACATTTTTGCGGTCATTTTGGAAAATATTCTACAAGGGACTAAAATTTGGTTTCCTCGGATAAAATATTTTTTTTTTAGGTTTCTAGATAACTTGTGCAAAGCGGCTTGCTTTTAACCTAAAATGCCGCTTTCTTTGCTGTACCGCTTGGAATAAATATCAAAAAAACAAAACATATCCAAACTGCCACTTAAAAGGTATTTTAAAATACTCTTTCAGTGTATAATAGGTCCGAATGGTAAACTTTTCACCACTCTCGTAAATTTTGCTTCATTCCTATGATGTTCTCATACACAGGTAGATTATTAAACACTCTTCTGGAGCAATGTAGTAACGATGTTTAGACTTGCGTGGAGTTAGGAATAGGAAGAATGTTCAATATCTGACACATGTTAAAAATCGACAAATCCAGGTGTCTAGAATATGCCCTATGAGTTTCTTAGACATCAGACATACAGCCTTTAAAATAACAATTGAGGTAAAGGTCAAAGTTTTATGTGATTCGAACAAAGGTCGGCATGAATCGCGAAAACCACCAACGGAAACATAATGCATTGTTCTCTACCGCAAGACCAACAAAGACCCCAATAACAACAAACAGCATTTTCTCAACAAAAAAAAATCCTTCCTTAACTGTGACTATATAAGTACGAAATAGTTAGTTCTAGTTAATGCCATATACAAATCTCTCGAAATAAAATTGAGAGCAAAACACCCTTCAGCTATACACTTCTTCTTCTTCTAGGTGCCATGACCGTTTAACGATCGTTGGCGATCATTCTGGCTATCATGTTTGCAATCATTAGTTTGTTGGTAGCTGCTCGGAAAAGTTGTATAGTGGTGAGACCAAACCACAGTCTGAGATTTTTGAGCCAGGAAGTTCTTCGTCTCTTACTATTAATCTTACCCTGTATTATAAGATGTAGAATGTCATACTTTTCTGGGTGTCTCATAATATGTCCGAAATATTCAAGTTTTCGTTGTTTTACAATATTGGCCACTTCTGTATCTTTATGCATTCTTCTAAGCACCTCCTCGTTTGCTTGTAGACGTTTGAGCGTGGATCCTGTTTGTGTCCAGTTCTCAACTCCATACAAAAGAACTGGAAAGACATATGCTCTAATCATCCTCATTCGCAGGGCAATCGATAGATCGTGACTGGTAAAAAGTTTCATCATGCGAATAAATGTTGCCCGGGCACACTCAATACGTATTTTGATTTCAACTGATGGATCCCAGTCCTCGTTCATCCTGCAACCAAGGTAGCTCGCACTTGAGACTCTGTCTAATTGTGTTCCGTTGACGTAGACACTAGCAACTCGATTATGAACTCCTTTGCTTATTAGCATGTATTTGGCTTTTGCCGTGTTTACTTTCAAACCAAATTCTTCGCAAGCTTCCGTCACCCTATTAATAAGTCTCTGTAGGTCATCGATGGACTGCGCGAGTATTATGGTGTCATCCGCGTATCTTATGTGGTTGAGAATTTGTCCATTTATCACAACTCCCAAATCCATGTCTCCTAGGGTCTGCCCAAACAACTCTTCAGAGTATAAATTAAAAAGGAGTGGCGACAATATACATCCCTGTCTCACACCTTTCTTCACCTCAACATCTTCCGTCAGGTGTCCGTTAATTCTGACTTTGGCAGACTGGTGCCAATATAAATTACCTATCAAGCGGATATCTTTGTCATCAATACCAGCTGTTTTGAGTACCTCCATAAGTTTGTCATGTCGCACTTTGTCAAAGGCTTTTTCAAAATCCACCAGGCACACGAACACGCACACAGGTCAGAGTCAACGTCTCGGCAGCGCTGTATTAGTACTTGAACTCCAAAGAGCGCTTCACGCGTTCCCAATCCTGATGGAAATCCAAATTGAGTTCTGCCGATGCTCGCTTCTAATTTTTGATATATTCTCAAATGAATAATACCAAAGAATAAACTACTACGAAGAATATTCTTTGATAATACGCAAGAATACTTTAAGAAGGTGGCTCATCAAGCTGATGGTACGGTAGTCACTACATTGTGTAACTCTGTTTTTCTTAGGGATTGTAACAAAAGTTGACCTCAGCCAGTCGGTTGGAATAATGCCCGTATTGTATATTGTGTTGAAGAGTTTTGTTATCGCTGTTATTCTCATATCGCCTAGCAATTTTACTATCTCACTTCGCAATCCATCAGGGCCTGGTACTTCGCCACTATTTGCCATTTTTAGGGCTTTTTCTACTTCTTTTTTACTAATAGGTGGACGAGTGACGACTTCATCTATTCCATGCTCTTAATTTCTGTTGTCGTCAAACAGTTCCGAAACATACTGTCTCCATATTTCCAGTATCCGGTTTTGATCTGTAATAAGTTTGCCGTTTTCATCTTTTAAGTTTCCAACATTTACGTTATGCTTTTTCCCGGCAATTTCCTTCAGTTTTTTATGTAGGTTAAATGAGTCGTGATTTTTATCGTATGACTCGATCTCTGCACATTGTTTGCTGTGCCACTCTGCCTTTGCCTGCCTTATTTTTCTCCTAATTTCTGACTGTATTTTTCGGTAGTTCGTTTCGGTTCTTGAAACTTCTCCGCTTGTTCTTAAGGGTCCAGATTTCTTCGGGCATCCATGTTGGTTTCTTTTTGTCTTCCCGCCCTGTGAATGTAGATTCTTGAGCTTCTAGCGTGATGTTTTTTAGTCTGATCCATTGTTCTTCAACATCTGTAACTTGGTTGTCCTGTTCTCCGAGTTTCTCCTCCATAAACTGTGTAGCTTGAGCGCACATCTCTGAGTCTTTACATTTTTCTGGGTTTAGTATCCTTGCATGTTGTTGTCCTTGTCTCATTCTTTTAAACTTCAGTCTAATCGAAGCTAGTAACAAAATGTGGTATGTGGGTACATCCGCTCCGGGAAAGGATTTAACCGATTTTACAATATTTCTGAATCTTCTGTTTATTGTTATATAGTCGATCTGTTTACGAACTACTTTCTCAGGGGTGTCGGCAGGGGATTTCCACGTATACAAACGCCTTATTGGAAGTTTAAAGAACGTGTTTGTGATGACCATTCCTTTCTCAAGGCAGAAGCCTGCGAATAGATCGCCTCTATCGTTACGAGTTCCAAGTCCATATTGCCCGATGATGTCCTCGTATTTCCCTTGGCCTATTTTGGCACTGAGATCTCCCATTATTATTGTAACATCCTTCCTCTTTATATTCGATGTGATCTGTTCTAGCTGTTCATAGAACTGTTCTATCCGTTCTTCTTGTGCGTCTTTTGTAGGGGCATATACTTTTGAATTATATTCATATTTATTATTTTGGTTTTAACTTGAATCATAATTATTCTATCTGACATGTAGACTACATTCTTAATAGCTTTAGCAGCCTCAGGTGCGACGATAATCGCAATACCATTTCGGTGTTGGTTGCTGTCTTCGCCGCTGTAATATACGCTGTATTCGTCAATATGGCAATTTCCAGACCCTGGCCACCTAATATACTGCAGAGCTTTAAAGTGACAACTTTCTATCAATATGCAGATAAAGGAATTAACATTTTGGGTCCCTGCTGTAACCTGATCAAGAGAACCCTTAAATGTTAGAATATTAGTTTTTTCGACATTAAATGGCAGCAATTAGGGTCACACCCTTCCTTTACTAAAAAAATTATCATTGGCGAAAATTAACTTCAACTGGCCTGGATGCCAAATTTGCCTTGGTTATTCAGGGAAACAATATCATTTACTTATAACACGAACAATTATAGGATAGGCCCAGGGATCGGACTTTTGTGTAGTCCGATCGCGAATCTTGCTCCAAGTAAAGTTTCACCATTCACAGAAAAAAACTGGCTATTCCCTGAGATAAATAAAACTGAAATCATTTCAAAGAGACCATAATACTCCAGCTTCTTCAGCAGTATTCTGCCATTCACACAGTAAAAAGCCGTCGATAAACGACAGAATACCGCTGCTTCAGATTCTCCACCATTCCAGTCCCAAATCAAGACGTTCAAG
The DNA here is from genome assembly GCA_016904865.1 of Pissodes strobi. Taxonomy (NCBI): domain Eukaryota; kingdom Metazoa; phylum Arthropoda; class Insecta; order Coleoptera; family Curculionidae; genus Pissodes; species Pissodes strobi. The sequence goes on from MU183357.1 coordinate 104,878, forward strand.
AAATAAAAACATGGCACTGAACACCGAACTGAGATGTACACAAACATAAAGTTTATCTAAAAAAGAAATAGATCGAAAGTTAGAGGATTTATAAACAGGAATCACAACATCTGGCTTGAAACAATCTGGAAACACTTCATTAACAAAAACAATATCAGATGCACCCTTACTTCTAATTTCAGAAATTAGGATCTGTGAGGACAAAGAAAAAAGTGCCACAACATAAGAGTCTATCATCAGATTTAGGGAGATTTTTCGGTAAACTTGAACCCACTGAGACGTAGAATTTATTAAGATCCTGACATGATGATGTAATGTCATTAATTACCTCTTAAGTCATTTATTATTAAACAATTTTCTTTTTGCTTGTTAGATTTTATTATTTTACTCCTATAATAATTCTGCCTAGCAATACCAATAATCCTTCTATAAATCAACTAAAATAAGAGAAGAATGAACCATCTGAACTAACAACCATTTTTAAATAATGAAAGGACCACAGATTTCTAGAGAAAATTCTGAGACTCCTGGTTATCCAAGGCTTCCGACTCATTCTTTTTAATATGCTGCAAGGATCGGACTTTTTTCATAACATCAAAAAGAGAAGCTTCAAATGGAGCCAACGGATCATTATGACTGAAAATATCATGCCACAAAAACCTTCCACTAAGCTGCTCGAATGTCAGTCATAAGAGACACAATCTTTTAAAATCCCATTTTATCATTTGAGAATAAAAAAATTCAAAAGATAAAAAATGTAGTATATGAAATATCCTGTAAAAACTGCTCAACTGAGCCAATATTTAAAAAAATAGAATATCTGGACATAAATTTCGCAAAAGAAACAAAATAGCTATATCAACACCTAGCACTGAAAAACATGATAGTTGTTACTTCGCAAACGTAAAAAAATCAAAAATAGAAAACCATATAAAAACGGAACTCACGAAATGATGGAGATTCAAAAAAATTAGGTAATTTTAAAATATTTTTATTGTGCAAAACGAACAGAACCAACCAAAACTAACTTAAGGCACGTCCAAGATCAACTTTCATCGCCACACCTGATGTGGCAAATTCCGGCAGTCCATCGACATTGAACTGAGGCTATTAGTGGGGAATTATGGCAATTATGTTATGGTGAGAGTATTTGCTGTCAAATTTACGGAGTATATTCTAGTTTAGCTTATATTTTATGGCGTCCCTTAATTACATAACTTAAAATAACGTATACTGATTCTAAAAGTATGTACCTCACTAGCCATGACCATAATGTTATCTTTGGTAATATAGAATCTGGAGGGTCTAAGTCCGTTCCTGTCCAAAATGGCCCCAATGAATCTGCCATCGGTAAACGAAATCAAAGCCGGACCATCCCATGGTTCCATGGTGCAAGCGGCCCAATTGTAGTAGTTCCGTTTCTCTTCCGGCATCGTTGGGTCATTCTGCCATGCTTCCGGAACCATAGTCATCACAGCCTAAGAAATAAACAAAATAAAAGTACTAGATTTTTGTTAATAATAATATTCTCAAAGTTATATAAATTTAGTTTTTGAACAGATAACGATGGGTCGTAGCGTTTAAGGAAAATCACAACATGTTAGATGTTTTAGTATTAATGGTAATAATATATTTACCTCTGGTAATTTTCTTTGACCAGCATGCACTAAGAATTCCAATACACAATCAGCGGAACCACTATCAGATAAGTTGGGTTCTACCACAGGGAATAATTGTTTCAGTTTATCGCCGAAAAGTTCGTTCTTCATGACACCTTCTCTGGCTTTCATACAGTTAACATTCCCTCGAAGTGTGTTGATTTCGCCGTTGTGCGCCAACATTCTAAATGGAAATACAAACTTTTTGAAAATATGTATTAAAACAATGCAAGCTCTTCAACAATATCCCAAGTTTAACACGAGATTTTTTTTCAATTCTTCAATGATGACATTTTTTAAAAATTTATTTCTTGAAACTGTTGAAAAGCGATCCAACATAAAACTAATTCTACAGTATTTTTAGGCGTTCAATTTGTAAAATAATAAGTGCAATGCAAGGAGGGCCAAAAATAGCGGGACGTAGATTATCTATTGAACAAAGTTAGAGATTTCCCTACCAGAAAAAACAGCGTCCAATCTTTAGCTAGAAAGCTTCTTATTGAACACATATATCAATTAACACTACAATAACTATAGGCACCTATGCAAACATGTAAAAAAATAAACTAACTACTAAAATTATCATTTCTACGACTCAAATATAATTATTGCTTCGAGCAATCGGAATTTGACTAATTTTTATTTAGACGTTTTCAGATTCATTCAATTATACTCGATATCAAAATATAAAAGCCGAAACATCCTTACCTTAAAGGATGTGCTCTTTCCCAGCTAGGGAAAGTATTTGTACTAAACCTTGTGTGTACCAAAGCCAGGTATGTATCATACAAGGGATCTGCTAGGTCGGGAAAGTAGGTCCAGAGCTGATCTGAAGTTAATTGACCTAGAAACAAACAATAAAATATCTATTTCTTCAAAAAAAAGTTTACATGGATTAGTACGAACTTCTGTATCGCATTGTTTTAAAAGAATTTTAGGACATCCTCTACAGTTTCTCATTAAAGTAATTAGCTTCATGTTAATTGTGAATTACTGAGTTTATAGTAAACAAATGAATTTGTTTACTATATCACATCATATCTAATTAAATGCCAGTGAAATAATTAGCTTTAAAGATATTCCTCTCACTTAATAAGCATAAATTCAATATTTTTAGAGATGGACGGTTTTCGAAGGCAAACTGACCTTTGTAAACTATGATCCTTCGGCTCAACGAGCAAATATAAAATCTCTTTGCAGGAGCGGGAATCTCGTGACTGGCCCTCTTTCTTAAAACGAAAAAGGTCCGGTCCAACTCTTCCTCTGACGCGTTTTCCAACGACTGTTTCGGAGCAACAAACACCTGCGAGAACAAACACGTATTATTAAAAAATAATTTCACCTAATCAGCAATCATTTATTTCATAGATACATAGATAGATAGCTTTGAATAATATTTCTACTATTGGGTTAGTGCAATCTAAGGCCTTAAAGCAAATTGAAGTAGTAAATCTTAGTGCGAATAATATGGGAACAAATTTGAACATTAACATCAAGATATATACAGTAGTAAAAACAACCGGAACGCTTAAATATCTCCAAAATCGTTAAAGCTACATTTACAAAATTCGGTACCTGGGGGTTTCCGGATATGCAGAATTGAACCATGATATCGGCACTGTTGCCAGATTTCCCAGTTTTGGACGACAAGCAGTCATTCTGTTATCTTAAACGGAACACCCCATTTGTTTTTATTGCAATAAATTGGGCGTATCAAATTTAGTAAAACACCAAATTTTCAAAATTGTATCTCTTTAATTGCTGAGATGCGACAACAACGCATTTTTAGTAAAAAGTACGGGAACGCTTAAATATCTTCAAAAT
>MU183357.1:108369-130340 GCA_016904865.1 Pissodes strobi
ATACTCAAAAAATTAAGATAAATCTAGTCTGTCACCAATCACGCATTAAAAAAACTTTAAAAAGACAACTCTTATCCAGAATGTTTTCTAAAAAATTCTTATTCAATTCAATTAATACACAAAATTAAAATACACTTGAAAAGATTAAACCTTCAAAACATTCACTCTCCTTTCAAAATAACAACAATCCGAACAATTTAGCTATTTCCCCAGATATTTCTACTTTCCTTACCGTAAAATAACCATTATTTTTCAATACCTTACATTAAAGAACTAACAATACACAAAATTGAAAAAAAAAACTTACTAAGCCAATTAAGTCTAAAAAAATTTTGTGTAACATACAAAATTGGACCCTAAGACAGCTATCATTAAAACTACTGTTAGACCATTCATGTATCAGAAATTTGCGATCAGCAACGCTATCTACGTAACACACAAAACTATAATATCCAAATACTCATCTCAAATGTTAGAAAAGATTCTTCAACGCGATCGTGCGTCCATACTTCTTATGGACTTATGTAACTTGCAAACTAGGCTTTGGGTAAACACCTAAAAGGAAAAGCTCTGTTTTTTTTAGGTTCGGCACCCACACAAAGGGAAAATACTATACCACTCAACGAGCGGTGCGTGTGCGAATAAGACGATTATTGTAGATTGTAATTTGCGGGAAAGATGTTACTCTGAAGTCTATTCCAGAGCGACGCAGTCCTCCAGACAAAGGAGTCCCGCAACAGCGATGTCCTGAATCGTATGTTGACGAGAAACTTGTGTATGACGGGTGTTTCGGTTTGGCACAACTCTGGGCGGAATCATAAGTGCCAGCTCGTTTGAACACCTTCCGTAGTAGTTAGTATTGATAGTAAAGAGAGCCACTTTTCTTCATTTTTAAGGCTGGATCATCCACAAGACGGACTGCTCTCCTCTGTATCGAATCTAATATCTTGAGCCAGTTTTTGGGTGCCGAGCTCCACACATGGAAACAGTATTCCAGAGGTGGTCTTATCTGAGCCTTATAGAGCAGTAGCTTTTGTGTTGCTGCCTGGGCGATTTTGGTGATTGCGCCAAGACATGTTATTTTCTACGTTGATGCCCAGCAAGCTTATGGGTGAGTCCAGAGTTAGTGTTTGTCCTGTCATTGATAAGTAAAGTCCTGCGGTGTTTGTTTTTTTTTGAAAAGACAGCTGTTTGAGTATTACCTGCGTTAAACTGGATATTGTTTTCCTCACCCGATTCCACGATGGCGTTCATATCCTCATTAATGGCAGCAATCTGATTTTCTCGCTCGTGTTGCGATCACTGGAGTCCGCGACACGAATGAAGATATAAGAGTGCTGTCGTCTGCAAAGCTGTAAATAGAATTATTTGCCCCGTCTAAAAGATAGTTGATTGATAGCTTTGGCAACTGACCAAACGGATCTTGATCCGTTAGAACAGTTGAGAAGCTTGTTCTTGATCTGCTCGATATATCCCTCCTTGCTCTCGCCAATGGTCCGCTTACACTTGTTTCTGGTCGTGATGAATATATTTCGATTTTCGGCTGTCGGAGATCTCGGCGCCATTTGCAGGATTGACAGCTCTTGAGCAGGTTTTCCTTTCCCAAACCATGGTTTACTGTTTGAGATACGTTTCATAGACGAGGGGATGAAAGCTTCCATACCGGCTAGGATAAATTGAATTATGAGCAGAATCAGAGGTGTTTTGATTCGTAAAGCAGACATCTTTCCAAGGAAAAAAAGGTAAAACTCGCAAAGATCACGCCACTTTGCAGATTTGTAGTGCCAAACCTTTCAGGGTACCTGTGGCTCCTGTGCTTTGATAGCAAGTTCACAGGTTGCGGAGATAAGATTGTGGCCTGATGAGCCCAACTGAGGTCAGTTATGGTGTAGAGGTCAGGATTAGTTGTTAAAAGTAGATCCAGGAAGCTAGCAAAAATCTTTTTGACGCTCAGGGATCCTGGTAGGTTCGGCAACCAGCTGAGTAAGTTCATGACTTACAGCAAACGTCTCGGCTTCTCGTTCTTCATCGTCGTTTTTGTTGGAGTGTTTCAACCAGTCGATGTTATGTAGGTACGTTGAAGTCTCCTAGTATGACAATTTCTACCGTTGTATAGTTGATCTGCAGAAAAGCAATTCGCTTGCGAAGATTTGAGAAAAGCCGTTTATATTGGTGTTCACTATGCGGTCTATACAAGCAACAAATTAATTTGGTAACTCGACCTGTGTTTAATTTGAACCACATGACATCGAAGTCCTTAAGTTCGTATGCTTCTTCTCGTTGACAACATAAATCGTCTGTGTCGTGTTGCCCAAAAAGCTTCCTTTAACCCATGTAGTGGGATTAAAGTGAACACGTTCTAGCTTAGAGTAGAAACTATCTATATTAAAGACAAATTTTGTATCTCTTATTGTTTAAGAATAAATACTAATCCTAAGATTAATATGGTTTACCTGTCTCATAAAGGGTTCAGCGCTTTTGGCTACCGCACCTATGGCGGAATTGTTGGTTGGTACGGTACGCCAAGCCAGCACGGACAAATCCAATTCCTGGAATAAAAAATATATTAGTAATGAATTCTCGGTCGGTTGGACAAAGAAAACCATATGTGCCTTTTAGCGGCGCCGGGTCTTCGACTGTACACGAGGGATCATAGCATGTGTTTGTACTAAATCCATAATCTATTTGATACTCATGAATGGAGCGAGCCACTCATAGTTCGTTGCTTTTGGAGAGTAAAGCACAAGAATGTGGTTTTCATATCATATATAACAGTAGCAATGAGAACCGATGCCACCAAATCATTAGATATCAATAAATCCTTATGGGTTTTCTAGCTATTTACCTGCCCATGGAAAACATAACAATGCATCAGACTATTTAAATTGATTGATCTCCATACTCATTTCACAGATAGTACAAGGGCCATATTGGGATCTGAAGTCATGCGATTAATAGGATATTTATCCACAACTACTCATTTGTATGAGGTCAAATCCCTAAAACCAAACAATACTTCCGAAATGCGTTGGCCAAGTAGAAGGTTAACGATTAACCAACTGTACTTAGAAATGGATAATGACAAACCGGCATTGATACTTTCAAAACTAAAATGGGGAACTACTAAGTAACGTTGATCAATGTTGAAGATATTGATCGTGAGAGAGTCATCGGTGGACTAAACTAAAAGGGAGTAGAACAGGAAAGATTTACAAACAGTGGTCAGAGCCTATTGACAGGAATCACCTGAAATCTTACTGAAAATATCTGCTGAGTGCACATGGTGCCAGGAATCAAATGAAATTAAAAATCGCTGACTTCTAAAGACATTTGCGAAAGCTTATGCAGAAGAACGATGTGGGAAGTTACAAGAGCGATCGATCAAGATCAGAACGCAAATATTAATATTATATTCTAGCAATAAAATCAAATGTTTTGGCCTTTCGAATTATGCCAGAGTCTAAGAACAGAAGATATGACAGTCATACTCGTTTAGTTCCAACATGATTACATGGCCTTAAAAAAGGAGGAAATTGATTGCCTAAGAAAGCATCTGCGTTCCAGTATGATCATATGATCTAAAAAAGGGAGGGAGACTGACCGACTGCATCTACACTCAAGTTATTCGAGTGAAAAAAAGTTACGCGGTTTGGCGGATTAAAACAGCTATTAAAAAATTTAGACCGACGCTGAAGATCTAGAGTACAAATGACGATCAGAAAAGATCTACCAATCACCGTCAGCCTACTAGCAAGTATCACCTGTAATCTCACAGAAAATATCTCTTGAGTTAGTTTGGGTTGGGACGAGAATAATTAAAAATCCATTGCTGACTTCTGACGATATTAGCGCCAACAAACATATAGGAAAAGGCTATGCGATCAAGCTTCAAGAAGTTCTTGAATTAAGTGCAATACAAAAGGCTAAAGTATGCATGACTATGCGACCTAACGTGGCCAATTAGAACACAGAAAACAGACCAACTGCCTCTTTCGAATTGTGTCAGAGTCTCACAATGGGAGATAGGATGGCTTGACTTGTTCAGTTCTAAGATGATATGGACCAAATAAACAAGGTAAACTCACCATTGCGGATATCTGAAGCTATTAGTGATTAACTCATATAGGAAGGCTATGTGACAACTCATAAGAGCAATTCTTGAATAATGTTTGATGCAATGGGCTAAGAATTCATGAGTATACCACCCGAATGAATAGGCCAAGCGAAATGAAATATTTGCAATAATTAGGCATAAATAATTGACAGGTGATAGTTACCATACGTCGGAATTAAAAGTTCAGACAAATATGAATTTATAGTCCGCAGGATTAATTAACGCTCCTCTTTCCATGGGTCTTAAATAGGCAAGCGTTTTTTTATTTAGCAGTACATGCGAACGCCATGCCGAACTCCAGCACTCAGGTGCCGTTTTGAGATTTTTACAATGTGGATTACTAGTAGCACGAGCGCTATTCAAGAATAAGGCTTCAAAGTAGATGCATCGACCAATATTTTCATATTTTGTAGCTATTCTCGAAGCTTTTGAACCTAAGAAGAAGAAATGAGCATTATTATTCGGTGACGTCATCAAGAAGAAAACCAAAAAGCAGAAGTGACTCGTAGAATAAGACTCACCTGGACTGCCTTTGGGAAGCTCCAGCCTATTCTCAGAAACATGACCATCCCGATAAACCCGAAGAAAAGAGGGTATGATTCCTGTATTCTCCTAGTTGCCACAATGCCCTTGACAAAACGAAGTGGCACCAGTCTTAAAACCACACAAAGAGCCATATGGAGCGTGCAATGCTTAAAATATCGCTAAGAGACCAGATTAGGAATAATGAAATTGGACAAAGAGCCGACGCACGTGATGAAATTGAATGAAATGACATTGAATTGGACATGTGGCGAGATAGGACAGTGATAGAGAGCAGAGATAGGATGGCAAAGGTGACAAAATGAAGACGAAGAGGCGCAGAGGAAGACCACGAAGGATGATATCAAGGAAATAGCTGGAAGAAATTGGTTTAAAAAATTCAAGGTCGACAAAAATGGAAAACACAAGGCCTATGTTCAGGAGTGGACGGAAGAAAGCTGAAAAAATAAGAAGAATTTCGCATTATCACAACAGTGATCAAGCTTCAATAATTAGGCCTAAAATTATTTGTCAAAAATGTGCAGGAACATAGCTAGCATAGTCTTAACGAGCAAAAAAGTACAAATTTTAATTTCTTCCCGATATTTATTTAACACATATATAACATATACTTAAAAAAAACAGAATAGCGCTTACCTCTGCCAAGGCTCCAAACATATTTTCTGAATCCTGGTGATGCAGTTTATCCAGGAAGAAAATGCCAGTGGCATAACGTCCAAACGGCGGCAGTTGAACATTTTGTTCTTCTCTGAAAAAAAAAATACAATTGTGTAAAATATCCTAATGTTAGTTCAAATATTTAGTAAACATATTTTTATGAACATCCTGTATTACTTAAAATGTTACCCAACCGTCCGTGATATTTAGCTTCATAACCCTGAAAATTGATACCCTAACATAAACATATTATGAGCAGAGATTGGGAAATACCTAAAACAAAACGAACGCAATGCAGTGAGGGAGCACTCAAGAACCATGTATATAGAGTGGTCATAGTTTACTTTTGTGTGGGTGTTTTGTGCTCTGGTTAATCATGTCGGCATGTGAATAATAGTTTATATTGTTATTAAAGTCCATGGCAGGAGTTTTGATGGTAGACCAGAGTTTATTGCCGAGTGGCAAGGTATTACTAGGTTTTGGTCTATTGTGTAGCAATCGACAGGGATGCCCTTTCGCGCGGATGCCTTCGAGTTGGTCTTGTGAGTTAGAAGGACCCTCACTTATCTTCTGGATTGATACACTTGGGTTCTAAGATTTCGGTATATGTTATCTTAGTTTCCGGGTGTTGAGGTTGAGATGCTTACTGTCTGGGGTAGCCTAACCCAAACTATTTCAGGTGACACTAGCTAGTCGAAGAAAGAAGATATAATAATATGTCTGGTATATGAAAATATAGTTTTATGTAAATTGATGGTTATTGGCATGATGCAAGGGGACAGAGGTTCTCCCGTGAGTACACTTTATTGATGTGTAAACATCTTATGCGGCGGTATTAGGGTAAATCTCGGGATGGACGGAAGTGTGAAACCCGGATGTGACATCATAACCATGCGCAGTCTACTTCAATGCTTCCTTGTATGTATGTATGTTGGGCATGCCTTGGGTTAGTTTTGGTTAGTTTTAGTTCGTTGCGCCCCTGTGGCGAGCGAAGCGAGTAGAGAGCTATGCGTGGAGAGTAATATGTTCAAATATAAACATTAAACCACGCACGTCAGGCGGTATCTGTGACGGGAATGTGTTCTATAGGCTATCTGTAACCTTTGCGTTAGTGTAAAACGTGTTCTTTCTAACGCCAGAATATAGCCAACCAAATCCAAATAAGTGGTTGCCTATATTCAGGCGTCACGCGGCTTAAGGTGGCATTAGATTTTCATGTCGATGATGTCGATATAGGATATGTTTCCACATCAGTGTCTCGAGTACTACCAGATTCGCTCAATTTTTTTTATTTTTATCATAGATCAGTCAGTACAGTAATTGGTTAATATTTTTTGTTTCATGGTCACCTCAATCTCTGGTTATATACCGGGTGGAGCTCGCTGAATTAATTGCATTGTCAATACTCACGTAAGTGTGATCTTATAAAATATTCTTTTTACAATTGAATTTCTTTCATAGATAGTTTGGGTTAGTTGGGTTAAATTAATAAGAACACGTTTTCGCATTTAAACATCACTTGAAATGACAGATTCAGATTCTTTATTGTTGCCAACATTGTAGTGACAATGTAAATAAGGCGATAAAATGTATAGTTAAGTTGTATAAAAATTAAAACTGAATTTAATTATAATTAAATTACAATGACAAAGAAAAGGGCAAAACACTAGAAACAAATTAGAATGAAGATTTGAACACAATGTCACACCTTTCAAATTCACTCACTGAATAAAATGCTTTAAAGAGCAAGAAGTTCTTTATTGTTACTAAATTGCTGATCATCACAGGAAGACCATTAAGAGAGTTAATGGTCAAAAAATCAGGCCCGTTCTGGCATTTAGCAAGTCTCAAATACTAACATATTGAGTAATCATTAAAGTCACTGTTTTGATTATCTTTGTGAGTATTTGATTTTGCAAATATGAACAAGTATGGAGAAGTTAAAATGTCCTTACTGGTAAATGCATCTCGACAATCCTCTCTGTAAATGGTGGCTTCCCACGGCCCGTGATATCACAGGCCGGACCGCGCCAGCTCGGGCCAACACGCCGTGGGAAGGGTGCCGTCCGAGGTCGCCCGGAAAGATCCGTGATTGCGCGTCCGATCCGCCGCAAGTCGGTAACTTCAAAGGCGCGGCCTGGCCTGATCTGTCGCGACCTGTTGGTGTCTGTTGTTATCTGTGATTAGGGTTGATTTTTGGGGCCATTTTCCATTTTAATACGTTCGCTAAGACTTATAGCTGGACGCCAAATGTCCCGTAACGCAAAACAAAACGCCCATCGAAAAATGAAATTTAATTTTTAGTTCCAGCACAAATTTAAAAAATATTCTAATGATATTTCAATTTATCGCGTCCATTCCAGCATTCAACGCGGCCACTGAACGCATTTTTTCGCTTTGCGAAAATGCATGGACAGACTCTAGAAACAGGCTTACAGTTGAGCATATTAAAAGTCACAAATAAAAAAAAGTTAATTTTACCCAGACCTGTAGAGAATTTTACAAGCACGCGCTTAGAATATACCATGCTAACTTCGTCAAAAAGCCAAAAAATACTATTTAAAAAAAACCAATGGATTCTAACACAACAAAATGTTATTTTTTACATTACATAGGAATAAATTTCCTTTGTAACATGTGCTAGCATCTACAGCTCACTACAAAACAAGGTCACGAATCGGCCCGAACGAGTTTCGAAGTCAATCTTAACTTCACGCATGGCCCTCTGCTCGCTTCGCTCGCTCCAGGGCTCAATGAACCAAAACTAACCCAAATTTAGAAAAAAAAAACAAATATAACCTTAATATATTTTTTTAAAAAACCACCGACGGGAATCGAACGCAGGACGCCATAATCGGAAACCCAGAACCGTACCACTAGATCACGAACCCGCTTAGAGCCTTTCCGCTAGACCGTATAGACAAGGGTAAAAAGTAACGAAACTCGTTCGGGCCGACTCGTGATCTTGTTTTGTAGTAAGCTGTAGATGGCTATTGTAATATGTTATCTAGAATTAGGAGTACTAAGAAGCCGCCTTTTAGTTGTTTCTTAATGTTATGATTGTTATGTTTTCATGTTACATATTATGTAGGTATCTATAAGTACATACCAGGTATATTCTATTCTATATTTGGTTATTTTAAACCTACTGTCAACCAGTCAACCTATCGAAAAGTAAAACGCCGAGTTTCAGGCGACATTTTTAAACGGAACCCTATCTTCAAACTCTTGAAGAACAGGCTCATACAGGCCGTGGGAAGACCTCACGCGCGGCCAAGCCCGATCCGTGCTTACCTGTGCTTGTCCGCCGCGCGGGTCTGGCCTGTTCTAAGACAGGCCGTGGGAAGCCACTTTAAGATCGCCCAGCCGGAAATCTTACCTTACAGCTTTACGCTGCAGAGCAAAGATTCAAAATGCTTTGCCTGCCCGTCCCCAAATCAAAACCATAAGAGAGCGGCAGAGAGCAAAGTATGCCGTACAAACACACCTTTGCTAATCCCAACAGCAACATTATCTATGTGAGAGTTCCACCTTAACCTTGAGTCGAAGGTGACCGCAAGAAATCGCACCTCAGTTTCTGTTTCCATGTCTACTTTATGGTTTCTCAAAGAAATTATCATTCGGCTGATGATTGTCTTATTTAAAACATGAATTTTCCCAATAAACTATGCAGCAGCATCCAACTGCGTCTCACGCGCTCTTTTGGCAATCTCATCACAGGTTTTAAATCTCAGGCTAATGGCAGCAACATCGATACAGAGATTGAAGTCAGCAGCTGCATTGCTTTTGAGAAATTCATTTATATATGCTAAAAATAGAAGGGGTCCGAGAATTGATCCTTGTCCCAAGGTTTATTTCAATCTCTTGTAGACTTTTTGCATCAAAATTATATGATTTAAACTTGCTAATGAGGAGAGCATGAGAAAGGCAGTCAAACGGCTTTCACAAATCACAAAAATGGTGCTAATATGGGTACTCTAGTTTCTTAAATGCTTCGAGTATCAATATAACAAATATTATTATACTAGAAATACTGGTATGCTGTTTTTTAAATTCATATTGTGCCTCAGGTGGTTAGCTTCAAAATACCGCGTTATCTGAACAGCAATGAATTTCTCAATTATTTAAGAAACCACCGGAAGTAGTGATATACGCCTATAGCTTCCAACATCCCCTATTCCCATTGTTCTTATAATATTGGCAAACCCAAAGACATATAAAAAAAGAAAAGACGGAGTAGGTCATTCATAAATTATCAAATGTTTGCATGCCAACATTAGAAATATTAACGTGAAGAGGGGATAAAATAAAGAATGGAAAGATATGAAGATGGCGGTCGAAGCGCGCCAAAGATTTCATTTTTGTTTCATTTATGTACGCCCACAATGACGCGCCTGCACCATATGTTTCTCCAGGCGGGCAGAGCACCATAGGCGTAACATTTTAGGGGACATTTGTTTAAAGTTAAGATAACATTTAAATAAGCCTGCTGTCAAGCAGAAAATAATAAGCCATCACAAAATGAATATGACTAGACACAAAAGAAAAACTAAAAAAACTAAATTTTTAGTCACAGTTCGGGAAAAACCCAATTTACGTTTAATTGATAATTGATTAGGGGATTAATAGAATCGAATATTTATTAACGCTTTTAGCATATACAAACAAGAGACACAAAATACTGCACAAAAACTTGCAACTATTTAACAAGTAGTAAATAAATTATTAACAATAAAAAATAAAATATATATTCAGTATCATTTCATATCATTTGTAATAATATAATTACCTAGATGGTAAACAACAAAAGAAAATATATAATCACCCAGATTAAAGCTCACAATCAGTTAGGTCTTGTAAGATTCCATAACATTTTTTTTTATTTTAATACATTTGATATTAAAGAAATCTATATTTTTTATTTCTATTTTCATTTGCCAATTTTGATATTCGACATAATGGAGTATTTACACCGTAGTTAGTCCTATGATATGTAAGAAATGTGTGTGAATTTCTAGGAGATCTTTGTGGACGATAGAGTAACACCAGCTGCAGTAATTCCAGAGAATTGATCATATTATTATTTATTTTAAATAGAGTACAATATTAAAAAGTTGCATAATATCATTATAGTTACATTATATGTTATACCCAATTTATATGCAATAAATCTCAGATTTTGTTTGCACTCTTTCAACTTCATTGTTACTAGTAGAATAGTATGGACACCATACTGGAACTGCATATTCCACTACAGATCCAACAATAGCACAAAATAGATCTTGCAACATATATTATTGAAATCTTTCAAAGTGCGAATCATAAAACCTAACATTTTTAATGCACTGTTTACAGCCATCTGTATACGATCCAAAAAGCTTAATTTAGAATCAAACCAAATGCCTAAGTCCGTAACCAAGAAGATTCTTTCTAAATTAGCCGAATTAACATTATAAGTGCAATGGATAAGATTATTTTTCCTAGTAAAAGAAGTAACTCTACATTTTTCGACATTTAAGTATAAACAATTTTCATTACACCATTCAAAAAGTTGATCGATGTCATGCTGCAAATCTTCTGTATCTTTTAAACAATTTATAATTTTATAGAATTTAAATCCGGACGTTTAAGATAGAGAGATTCGATTTGTATTTTTAAGGCTATCCATTGCTGCCAAAAAATGGCAAAATGTATAAAAAAAATTGACAGCTAACAGTACTTAAAATTTATATGGCAGAATAGCTCCTAAAAAGTTAAGAGGGAAAGTTCGAACCGTAATTCTGTAACTGTTTGGGTTTTATGACATGTCAAAGATGAAAAATTGTCACTTTTAAAAACGCCTCCATGTTGTATTGAATGGTAATAGAACCGTCTAATATTATGAAATCATAACGTACTCAATGATACGACTGAAATGAGGTATCGCAAGACACATCTTTTTATTTAAAAGTTCCAACATGGCGCTCGTCCGCCATTTTAACCATTGCTATTTGGTACGCCTACATTTTGTAACAAACAAATGAGCGTTTTAAAAGTTAGTAAGGGGGGAAGGAGGTACATTAAAGACGCGCACTGTTTTCTCATATACATGCTTTTAATATGACGACCATCAACTGTTCTTTTTTACAGCAATGTGTAAAAATAGATTAGATCTTTATTTGCATAAGGAAATTCCAATAGTATATTGTGCAACTAATGTTGAAAATAACACTTTTCACGCGAGTGTGAAGTTTGATGGCACGAGCTGTAGGCGAGTAACATAAATCACACGAGTGTCAAAAGTGATTTTCACACGCGCTGCATACTATATTTTCTCTTCGACTGCAAATAATATTGATATTATATAATATTTATTATAATATTATATCAAGCATCTTGTCTTTAAATTAAAATATTTATAGTTTACAAAGACCATACAAATACTTCAACAGCAATTTGTTTAACTAGTTGATGAGTAGGTATTGAGATGCCAGGGCTGGGACGACGCCCTACCCGGGGCGTCCTTTTAGGGTTTCGCCCTTAGTTTTTGGAGTTATTCTCTTCATATCTTTGGAAAAGGCGCCATTCATCGGCGGTCTCCTCTTATGGCTTTGCCCTCTATCGGGGAACCCATTTTTTACATATTCGGAAAAGGGAGCATCCGGGGATGAAGAACTAAATTGGGGCTCCTTTAGGCCAAAAGCCCTGAAATGGGGCCCCTGGTACGGGGCCCATCTTTCACAAATTTTAAAGTGGGGTCCTCGGGGGGGGCGAAGCTTTTAAATGGGGCCCCCGATGTGGGATCCTCATATTTGACACATTTGGAAAAGGGGTTCCCCTCCGGAGGGCGAAGCCTTAAAATGATGCCCCAGGGGGGCGAAACCCTAGAAGATTCCAATTTCCACAATTTTTCAAAAAGGAGCTCCTGGGGGGGGGGGGGGTGTGTGAAGCCCTAAAATTGGGCCCCCTTTTTTAGAGATCTGGGAATGGGACTTCTGATGGCGAAGCTCTAAAACGGAGACGAAGCCCTTTAATCTACATACCCGAATAAGTATACTTTGCACACGATGTTTGAAATGTCCAGTTTTCAAGAGCAGTTGTTAGTGCATTTTTATCTATTTTCAGGGCAGTCGTAGAAAATAGTTATTTGTTTTACTAGGCAGCAAAGTAGTAGATTGACTGCCGCGGCTGATAGTTCATTCAGGAATTCAGCTAAGGTTGTCAATCTACTTTGCTGCCGAGTTGAACATGTAATTTTTTCTCGGATTGTTTATAATTATATATGTATATTGTATATTTGCAAATTATTACAATTCCCACAATCTTCTTATTTTTCCTGTAGTGATAAATTAAAATTTGATAGAAATCGCAATTGTTGGAACGGTTGGTTGCTATGGAAATGTATATGTCCATAATAATTATAGTTTGACAACTTATGGCAAAACGTTTCATTCCCATGGAGACTAATCATTTTGCTGCCTAGGCAGCAAAGTACTCACTTTGCTGCCAAGGCTGGAAAAGTAATACTTTGCTGATTGATATGTGTCTGCAAAATTAATATTTGCTGTCAATCGGAGAAAAAAGTATTTTCCGTTCGCCTTTTTTAGACTTCTGCAAAATTTTAAATAATAGCAACAAACGTGTTTTCTTTTAGTTTGTACAACCGCAGTTTATGCCTATCCTTACATTTTTTAGTTTGCATTAAAACTAAAACAATGTTATACATTTTACACTCATAAAGTTTAAAAGTTTGATGATTATAGCTCGAAAACGAAATGTCTCTGAAAAACATGAGTTTAAAGCCGGTATCAACGTTCCAAAATATAGTTAACTACCTAAAAATTGTTAAAAACGTTGAGCGTAAGTACAAATGCAATTTTAAAATATTTTTTTCAATCCTAGCAATGCACGCCTCTGCTTCATAATCAGAGTTCCAGTTTTTCTGCTATTCGGATTGACTTCGTATATACTGTTTGCCAAATGAAAGAACCTGCATGAAAAGAATGCGGGCAAAAAATGTTCTCGCATATTTAGATGTTGCCACATTTGTTCCCAATAATCCTAATTTATTTTCTGCCTAGTTTCCTATAGTGAATTTACATATTTAAAATTCCTACTTGAATACTTAATTTTGTTATTTTCCTTAATACTACTGTCTTCTATTATTTACTATTTTATTTACACAGGCAAATCCGGAATAAGTATACTGTGTATATTTTATTCGCCTTCAAGCTATTTAAAATACGCGACAACGGGCAACAGTGCGACGTTTACTTGATTTTTAGCGGAGAGGCAGTTTCCTGATTGGTGGCAGGATATATTAAATACACTTTGACCCTAGACCAAACACCTAACTTTTTTCACATATTTTAAAATTTCAGCAGCGACTTGCTTTAGCCATTGGCGTGGAAATTGCCGAACTGGTTTGTAGGGTCTGGTGGTATATAGGTTTTGTCGATTTTGCAAATTCTCTTTTTTCACTAGAAAGGGGGTGTCCTATATAGTAGTTTAAGCCAAAAAAGTCGGAAGATCCGCTACATTTGAACCGAAAAAGTGCCCTCAAAGTTTGAGTTTTGACACAAATTTTCAGCACCACTTCACAAAAGCACTAGAAATATATGCAAAACACATTTGAAAATCAATTTTCGGGTGAAAATATTAACTAGGAGACATTTGCGTCGAACGAGAGGCCTCCGTTTTGTTCCGGTCCTAATTTAATGCGACTCATATCCCCATTAAACAAAATTAAATTTTGCTTGTAAATATCCATCCTCCTTTTTACTGTCAAATGTCACAATAGCCCAAACAGAGATTTTTAAGAAGGCACACTGTTGCCAGACGATTACTGTAGTTTCGTTAGCAAAATTCATTAGAAAAATGGTGCGCTATAAGCACAGCTTATTCACTGCCAGCTAAAGTCCGTTCAAGTCTATTGCGCTGTTACGTCATATCATTCCATCTTTCTTTATGCAATGAACGTATGTACTAAATTGGTCCGTCAAATTGGAATCTTTGACATCGATTTTCGATTTGCGTGAATGTCAAAATATCATAACGAAAATAACAGATTTAATTCATTTATTGATTTGTTGGTAGTTGGTTTGTGTTTTACGCTAATAATTGTTAATAAAAATCGTTTTGAGATGCCCCACCGGTTCAGTGAGAGAGAGCAAGCTTTAATTTTAAAATTAGTGCATTATTTCACACGTGAAAAAAATGCCGGTAGGCCACTTTTACCCTGGAAAGCTGTGCACAATGTAAGTAATATTTGTTTTTTATTTATTTGATAATACTAAAAAATGATATCTCTAGAAAAAATGTATTTTTGATGTGTAAACATCTTACGCGGCGATATGAGGACAAATCTCGGCAAACGAGACGGAAATGCGCAAACCAATTCTAGCCGCTAGAGCGGTATTATATACAATTTTGCCATTTAAAATCGTTTTTAAACGGATTTTAGACGATAAAAAGCATATTATTATTTTAAATTAAACGAACTGTCAAAAGTATTATGCAGATGCCCAGACATTTAAAACAATATTGTCATAAGTACCTATGTAAAATTGATAAAAACGGAACGTGCTCCGGAACAAAAAACAGGTACAGAGCCATCTTTTGGCTAGTGTAAAAAATAACGTACGAGTCTATCTAAGACGTACGGATCTTTTCTTTTGACGTCAGAAATCCTGACGTAACAGCGCAATAGCCTTGAATGGACTTTAGTCATCTTGCGGCGGCATCCTTTGATTTGGGAAAGTCAATAACCAAATTTTGAGAAGAGGATCATGACTCAATATTGTTTTAAACATCTGGGCATCTAAATAATACTTTTGACAGCTCGTTTAATTTAAAATATGCTTTTTATCGTCTAAAATCCGTTTAAAAGCGGTTTTAAAAGGCAAAATTACGTAAAGATCCGAAATAGCCAGACTTTTTAGGGCGATAGCCGAGGCTTGGGATGAATTTGTCGTGCATTTTGAAGCGAAAATTCATTTTAAATTCAACTCTGGAACTGAGCCACTCAGGGTACTTCCAGGTAGGCGCAGTGCCCGACAGTCCAACTTTCCGATTTCGATAGATGACTAGCTGGTAGTGCATAAGCTGTGCTATAAGTGTCTCTACTCTTTTCTTATTTAGGTGAATGATTTTGTTTTATGGCAGTAACACACACACTAAAGGGAGATCCTATGGTGCTCGACGAGCGGTGTGTGTGCGAAGATGTTGATTGACACGGTTCTTGAATAGTTATTTAGGGGGAAGCAGATGTCCTGGGAGCATATTCGGATGTAACAGGCAAGATGTCCATTCGGCGATGCCGAACGTTTCTTCATATGTGACGTGCACGGTAGCATTTAGTCGGATGTCGTGACTTACATAAAATCAACAAATAACTCTTCAATTATTTAAACACTTCATGCATGGACTTCCGCTCGCATCGCTCGCTACGGGGGCTCAACAAACAGAAACTATCCAAAATTAACCCAAAAATGAAAAAATAAAATAAAAATTTTGGGTTAAATTGGTTGGTTAGCACTTGGTTAGTTTCTGTTTGTTGAGCACCCGTAGCGAGCGAAGCGAGCGGAGGTCCATGCATGAAGTGTTTAAATAATTGAAAACTTATTTGTTGATTCCATGTAACAGTCACGACATCCGACTAAATGATATCGTGCACGTCACATATGAAGAAATGTTCGGCATAGCCGAATGGAGATCTTGCCTGTTACATCCGAATATGCGTCCTGGGAGTGAGTGCCACAGTGATTCAGTGCGCCAGACAAAGGAGTTCTTGTAAAGCGATGTTCTAGGTGTTTCCAGTTGTACGACGAACCGGTGCGCACTTGCCGTCTATCGTGACTGTCTGACAGGCATTATCAGGGGCGGGATAAGGCGGGCCAAATCCTGGGAACATCTGCAGTAAAAGTATCTGTAAAACAGGGATTTTTCGGTCACATGTTTGCGGTGTTTCAGACTATCCAGATTCCGGGTCAACTCCGGGTCACCGACGAGACGCCCAACTCTCTTCTGAACGGAATCCAGAAGCTTAAGGGTGTGCTCTGGCGTGGCACCCCAGATGTCTGAGCAATATTCCAAGCACGGTCTTATTTGCGCTTTGTAGAGCAAGATCAACTGCTACGGTGTATACAGTTTTTGTTGCGAAATAGCGTAATAAGCTTCTGGGAGGCTGATTTTGCGATGTTAGCAACGTGGTCATACCAGTACATATTGCTGTTGACCAAGACACCCAGTAGTCCGATTGTATGAATATGAAGGGATGGTGGATCCTGCCATAATGATATCATGGCCCTTTGGTAAACGTGGCTGCTTGGCCGGTTTTTCAATATGCATTTGCATTCATTAATCGGAATAAAAGAGACACTCATTCAATTACACTATTCCTTTGTATGTATATATTCGTCAAATATCTCACTTCATATGCCCCCCCGCTCGCTCCGGCGGGGGCGCAACCAAACAAACCTTACTAACCCAAGACATGCCCAAATGAAGAAAAACAAACTAAAAAATATTTGCTTTTTCGACTGACAAATTTTATATTATTTTTAGATTTCCGGCATGCCTTGGGTTAGTTTGGGTTAGTTTTGTTTGGTTGCGCCCCAGGAGCGACCGAAGCGAGCGGAGGGTCATGCGTGAAGTGTAATATTAAATATACTTAAATAGTAAACAAACACTGTTATTCCCATAAGAAAATGTGTAACTTTTGGAAACACTGTGCCCCGGTGTCGGTTACTAAAATTTCATTATTTCCACGTTACAATTTCAATATTTTTACGTTACACCTGGGAAAGTCGTAGTGGAAGTTTGCACTTCTAGGGCAATTTAGGCTCCAATCGCGGATATTTTTTCGACTCAAATGTGGCGGATCCTCCGATTTTTTTGGCTTAAACTACTCTATAGGACACCCCTTGCGAAAAAAAAAGAAAATTTGCAAAATCGACACAACCTATATGTCGCCAGACCCTTAATTTGATGATATCTTTGAAGATTTTTAACCATTCTTATATTTTTCTTGCATTTGGTGATTATTATACGCGGTTAACTAATTTCTATATTTTCGGATACCTCTGAAGTCTATTCTAGATTAAAATTTTTATTTCAAAACAATTCTGAGCGTTTTGGAACATGTTTGCTTCAATATAGCTTAACTTTAAATACAAAAATTGAACGCTAGATATTTTATATATGGATTAGCTACGATAAACCGTTTTTCTCCAAGTTAAGCGAACGTCATCGATGATGTAGATACAAAACCTTCGAGAAACGAACTCTACTTATTACTACAACATATTTATGTAATACATACAACAAATATCATATAATACTAGCCTTATTACAAAAATGATATATTATTATTATATGGCATATTTTGTACTATTAAACTGTAATATAAAAAACCGCAATTAATTTTGACGTCTTAAACTAATCAATATTATCAATAATAACATGGTAAGAATAACCTCGTGCGCCTATGAGAAGGCAATATTTTTTTACGTGCTAGTCCTCTGCCCCCCAGTCGTCGTTAAGGTTCACTCGCTTGGCGCACTATACTATACGATTATGAGTTTGTTTCAAAAACATATAAAAAACAACAAACCGATACGGAAAAAACGCCGCGCCGGGAACATGGCGGCCAGTTTCTTCTAGATGAGTGGCACCTACGCAACGTTGTCGGTATGTGGAAAAAGAGGGAGTACCGCTGATTTCGTGACCAATGTGAAGTGGTGAAGTAGTGACGTAGGGCCCAGTTTACATATCGTTTCTAGCGGAAAATAGGGTAATTTTTCAGTTTAATAACAATTGGAATTTTCTAACAGTATATTAAGATACTAGTTTTAAAAGACCATATTTTATCGCACGAGCACGAAACGTGCCAGTGCGCTAAATGTCTTTTAAAACGTGTATTTTATACTAGTTTTTCTATTTTGCATGCTTTTTAATAAAAAACATTAATTATTTATTCAAGTCGCGATCAAAAGTTGGACGGGCATCTTGTCACTTTTGACGTATGTATTATTAGGAATCCCATTCAAAACGGTGTCGAAATTTTTGCTAGTGAGCATTGACATTGAACAATTTTGTTAATATCATAGCAAGCAGTCAACAAAAATAGTGATTTGCGTATCGAAAAGACTTCTTTATGATACCGAAATAGAAACAAATGTTTTTTTTCTTTATTTAGACACTTTGAAAAGACGCTTTTGACCATTAGAATGTTGCGCAATTGTTTGGTTATCCCACAAAAATGACCCAATGTTCGGCTATTAAGGAGCTTAAATGTAAATATTAGGAAATTTTCGGCATCTGACGCACAATGTTACCAAAGGTTTCACCTTTTCTTACGGGGTAATTCGATTCGGGGGCTTAACCAACAAGAACTAATCCGAGCTAACCCAAATTAATGTAAAAAATAAATGTTCAACTACGCGTATAATAGCCCTCCGCTCGCTTCGCTCGCTCCGGGGCGCAACCACACAAAATTAACCCAAACAAACTCAAAGCATGCGCAATATAAAAAAATTGTCAGTCAAGAATGCAAATATAAGTTTTTTTTTATCTTGGGCATGCCTTGGGTTACTTTGGGTTAGTTTTATTTGGTTGCGCTCCCGAAGCGAGCAAAGGACCATACGTACAACCATTTTCTAACATTTCGGCTCCTCAAAAGTCGAACTTTGGGGCTTTCTTGTGGGATAACCAAACAATTGGGCAACATGTTAATGGTCAAAAACGCCTTTTAAGAATGTCTAAATATCATGACTTCAGTATATTGTATTCGTTGCTTGGCAACATGCAATAACTGTACGTACAATATTTCCGTCCTAGGACGGGAATATAACATTTCTGTCCTATTTAAACACCTTGTTTGTCAGATCTGGCGTTTATCAAAAGCAAGATTTAGTTGTAGTTTCCGTAGTTACGTAATAAACTTCGCTCGATTCAAAACTTGATATTATATTGAGTTTAAATTTAAAACACCGTTTTTATTTAGAGTAATATTTGGCTCTATTTTTATAAATACGTATTCTAATTATTAATATGCGTATGTGCAACTCGTAGGAAAAGCACATTCCTTGACTTCTGTGTTGTTGGCCTCGGCTGCGCCTCGTCCAGCAATTACCACAATCATCCAGGAATGTTTTGCTTTTCCTTCTAGTTACACAATATACTGTTTTACAAAATTCCATTTGTTGTTACACTGAAAATTTATCAAAAATAGGTATCACTTAATATTTTTTTTGTGTTTTCTATTTGATTCAAGATTTGTATTATAAATGTTTATATATTATAATCTGCACGGTATACTTTAAAGCGAAAATTATATATTTTGACATGTTCTATTTTCTAATAAATGTAATTTTTCTGTTACGTTATTAAAAACAAGCTGTCGATTTTCATGATACAGACATACTCTTAAGTGTTATCGGCAACAACGCCTCAGGAGCGGTAAGTAATACTACGGCTTGCCTACTATTTTATAAAAAAGGAAAGAAGAAGGGGAACAATGTTGGCGTGTTCATATTTAGTAAACAAATCGGTCTACTAATTTTTTATATGTCTTTGGGCAAACCTGAAGCCGTTTAAAAACTAACTGCTTTTGCAATATCCTAGGTATGAAAAATATTTTAAGGGTTTTTTCTTTTCCTAGAACTTACTATAAGTCAGTCTAATTCCTCACTTATCTGTTTACAAATTATGAATAATATGACAATTATCGCTATTAATTCAAGTAGCAATTATTGGTTATCGATGAGTTACAAAACGAAATGAATTTATTCCGTCATCAGTCTAGGTATATGCACAAAACAAAAACAAGCACTTATCGAAGTAATGTTTTAGTGCTAGGAATCCGATTTCATTGAGCACTTTAAACTTACAGCGTCGTAACAAATACTTTTCTAGATACTTATTTTATTTATTTTTTATTTATTGTTTTTTATTTATTTTCAGCGGAAAATCCATTTTACAATAACAATATAGTAAATGCAACAATTGTAAAAGATATCATAAAATCAGTGAAAATAATAGCAGACAAAATATAGAAAATCATTGTAGTAACAAAATCAGTATATCAACAAATGTAGAAATAGATACAGAGAAACCAACCCTAATTGATAGGAAGTAGCTGATCCAAACGCTTTCTAAATGTTAATAGGCGCAACCCAAAGGGATCCAACCAACCCCACGGTGTTAAGATAGCAAACCATGCGAGTTATCGGGCTATAAAAGCCATAGTTATTGTGGTGGAATGGAACTCTAAACATAGCACTATTCGTAACTCTCTGAACAGTATTGAAATTAATCTCACGAACTAACGAAGAAGCATAGACAGAGTCATTAAGAAGCTTAAAAATAAACTGAACATAAGCACGTTGTTGTCGCTGACACAACTCAACCATGTTAAAATCTCTCATTACCGTATTATATAAAATTAATTGATTAGTATCATTATATATATTAATATGCGCCTTAAAAGCCAACGCGCGCAAGAACCTACGTTGAAAATTCTCTACTGCGTCGATCTGACACTGATAAGGTGACCAACCCACAGATGCATATTCGAGGCCCGAATTCACCATTCAAAATATATTTATTATTAGATAGGTATGTTGTCAGAGCGATCAAAAGAGATAGGAAAAAATTTCTTAACATTTAGGTCAAGACCATTAATATATCAGGGTCACACTGCAAGTCAAGAACATCAGCCTCAGACCAAATGCTTCCGAACAGCTTCATATCATCGGCAAACAGTAAACAGTTGGAATGAGCAAAATAATCACCAATATCATTTATAAACAAATTAAATAACAAAGGACCAATATGGGATCCCTGTGTGACTCCCGAAAGAACACATATACATATCTTACTCGAAATATAGTTATTTCAGCACACGCAGTGGCCTCGCCCAGACAGAAAACTGCACATCCACCCCACCACCGAATCACCAAAGCTAAGAACACTCAACTTTTGTAAAAATAGTTTATGATTTACTCTGTCAAAGGCCTTCGAGAAGTCGGTGTAAATACTATCAACACATACCTCTCTCTCGAAGGCCCTCAACAAGAACTGCTCATAAATGAGCAGATTTGTAACGGTCGGTCTTCCCTCTGCAAAACCGTACTGGTCATCTACAATAAGCTCTTTACATGCCCAACTCAGCTGGTCCGATAAAAGGGTATCAAGGTATGACTGATGGTTTTGCAATACCTCGATAATTACTGATATCCTGCCTGATTTAAAAATAGGAGTCAAATAATCAGTTTTCCAATAATCAAATAATCCTGATTAAGTGATAAATTAAATATAAACTTCTTATAAAAACCTGTGGCAGGCCACTGGACCAAGTAAGTCGGACATTCCTAAATCGCTAATAGCATAAAAAAACAGCACTCACTGTTATAAAGGTATATGATAGATCTACATTTTAGTATTTTAGGTTACTAGCTTCGGAAAACTTGAGATCACAAAAACTTTTCATTATGAATATATTAAGAACTTTATTTGTGTTTATCCCGCAATTAATAACAATCCTACCCTGATACCATTTCAAATCACATTATGATACTTCTAGCATTAATAAGTTCTTGTTTGACGTAAAAATATATTTTTTCTACAGCCGCGCGCAAAATAACTAAATACTAAATTCAAATGAAATCGCAAAATC
>MU183357.1:130350-141066 GCA_016904865.1 Pissodes strobi
TTCTAAATATGCCCGAAGCCCGAACATAATATGTCAAAACTGACAGTAATTTGCAAATTCCAGAATAAGTATAGAGAAAAATGTGAATTTAATTTTAAAAAATGCGGCTGTAGAAAAAGTTCTGTGTGTTTTTCGAGCGCAAAGTAAGATTGCCGTTTTCGAAAGATTACTGCGCTCCGCTACGCGTCGCGCAGTAACATTCTTTCTCAAGCGGCAATCCGTTACTTTGCGCTCTAAATACACAAATAACTATTTTAAACATTTGGTTGGATGACGTGAAAGGGAATCGGTTACTTCCGGTGAATCTGATGAATACATGAATATCCCTGATGAAACGCCTTTGATCGAGCTTAGCCGTTATTTCATAGGCAGGGAAGAAACATCAAAATGGTGAAAACTCGCAACATTCTAAGAATATATTTAGGTTTAATAATTCTGGGTCCTTTTTATATATGTTCTTTAATAAAAAAGTTATAGATACTTCTTTATTTCATTTTCTTTAAAAATTAATCAATTTTTAAATGGGGTATGGCAAGAATCGTAAAGATTTTACGATTTTTGGGGGTATGGTAACACTCCACGTATGAATTTTTGTTTTGAATATCCACATGTATTCGCCAAGAATTAAAAAAAAACGATGAGTGAGATATCTGAAAACATCATCTTCTAAAGGAAGTAAAGTGCCAATGATAATGTAATAAAAATTTTAAATTTTCTCTTAAAATAAAGTCAGGAAAAAATTTAGAATATTTACAGTTTTTCCCGGATACAGCCAGAACTCGATGACATACTTTGAAGTTTGATTTTCTTTCATTGCGTTCAATAATCACACCAAACAAATAAAATCCATAAGATAAATTAGACACATGTATATCTACAATCTACAATTTCGACATAATTTATAGTTTTCAGCAATTTTGAAACGTTTGTAGCAGCTTCATTTTGATTTACACATGTCAGTTTTATAACTTTCACAATTGATATTGACAAAAGGCGTCCCTAAGCCCTAAGGATACTAAAAGGTATAAGCAAAGAAAGACAAAGACTGGATATTTAGGAGAAAGTGAGAACCAAGAAGAGATAGGTTGAAATATATAATGTCAGGAATTTCCTTCAATTTGGATTGGTTGGATATCATTTCAGATCATGTTATGATACTTTTAGCATGAATTAGTTTTCGTTTGACGTAAAAATTAATTTTTTAAACATTTGGTGGTGTGACACCTTGCTTTAAATTTCTAGTTATCCTTAAATTCAAACATAAGTTCTGAGACCTTTGGGGAACTTTTTGGAAAAGGAACGAAATTAAAATCATTTGCTCAATATACGGTGATACATGTTTCAATTCCTGTATAAAAGATTTGAAAGGTTGTTTTTACCCCTTGCACACCCCAAATAAACCAAGGATAGAGAGCTTGAAATATTTAACGTCAGCAACTGCCTTCAATTTGGATTGTTTGGATAGATCTATTGCTTGGCCTCCTATGGGATTGACTTGTTAGAAGCCTTCGAGAAGGTAATTAGGTAAATGCTGTCTAAACTGATTTCGCCAAGGCTTTCGACAGGGTACATTTTATATTCCTATTTGGTAAGCAGAGCTTGTGGATTATCTCGGGAACTATTTGGATGATTGAAAGCATCTTTCTTGACAGAACTAGAACAGAGGCGCTGAGCTGTGTTTCAGTCCCTTTAATAATAATGAGACGCCTGGCCTGGACAATAGAGATACGGTGAGGAAACGTTAAAAATCAAGTGGTATATACTAACCAGATTTTTACATTTCCTCAATAGCATTTTAATAAACTTAAATGAAACCTCCGCCTATGCCCGTCATTCAATCCTAATCCTATTTATTGATTTTTAATTGTTTTGCGTTAGATACCGATAAAATAAATACTGCCGCTTCAATGAATAATAATTAATTCTATAAACTCATTAACTTTACGACGCATATTACGATTATTACTTAATATCAACATTTTATTATAACGGAATACTTGTTGCCTTCTGTTATCATTTTCAAGCGCGAAACATTAATTCGAAGCAACTTAATGGATCAAAACTTGTTTTGGCATGCTTACTACAGTGAACAATGGTCAATTTATTTAAAAATATGCGCTTTTGGTCGGTGGGGAAAAGTCCAATAATAATGGCTAATTATTTAATAAACAAATTGTTCTTATATGTTATGTAAACAAAGCCGTATAGAACTTTATTTAATTGTCTTTTCTTCATCAACTAGTCGAGATGAATGAGACAACCTTAATAAAGATGTGCTTGAAGAAGGTTCTCGACATTGTTGATGGGAAGTTATATCATATGAAATAATCCGTATAGCGTATGGCACGGGTACTTAACCCGCGGCCTTTAATTTTTTACGACCCGGAACCAAAACACTACAACGAACAGTCACTAGCTACTACGTAATAAGTGGCCAAAAACGACTTTCAAACAATAGTTAACTTTCTAAATCAGTCTAAACAAACTCTAAGTCACCCTAAGTCTAAGTATTTAGCTTGGTTTACAAAATTTCCATTCATCTAGTTGTCGTTAGGCATTCAAATAATTGTGATAACGGCTTGCGTGCTATAGATATTGTAACGGTGCCCCAAGCGAATAGCGAGTGGCCGTGCGATATCTACGCTGTTGCGCTGGACACTTCGCGGTTTTTCGAGAAGATTGGGAAGGCTGGCAGGCGTATGTATATAACACGCTCCAGCGGCACATTCTTACAAATACAAAGACTCTTTACTTCCTTGACATGTACGACACGTGTGGAAAACATCGGAACAGCGAGTAAGATACCCAAGTGGCCTAAATTAAATACATATATGGTTACAATTTAAAGAAAGCAGGAATGACATACATAAAAGAGATAACAGCTAGAACAAATTTCTACATTCAAGATATTCTTTTAAGCTATAAAAGCTGTGTCCAAGTAACATTTCTCTTGCTTTTTGTTTCAAGACTGGAACGCTTTTTATTGTCTTTAGTTTAAGGGGTAAATGATTATAGATTTTTAGAGGTAAAACTGTGACGCTATTCGCCACTAATTCTAAGTTATGTTGTGACAAGAGGAGATCAAAGGTGTGACGTAAGTCATAGTTGATTGCCCTATTAGAATATTTTGTATACAGATGTGGATTTCTCCTAACTGTAATACACAAGAATTTGTTAATTCCTTGAACAGGTCCCTACACGAATACAACAGTGGCTTGAAAAGCATTGTTCTTATGATACGCTTCTGAAGAATCAGAACACTGCCAATCTGTGGTGAGCCACCCCACCCCATCATATGATGCAGTAATTAATTCTTGAATAAATATATGCATAGTAGTATGTTCTGAGAATATCAACGGAAACAAAGTTTCTGAGGTTAAACGAAACATATCTTTTTGATGAAGGATTCTTGCAGATGCACTCTATGTGAGTCACTCATTTAAGCTTAGCATCCAAGTGTACCCTCAAAGATCTTGTTACTGGTTTTTAATGGTGGACAGTTGTTCCATTGGTGTAAACACACAGGCTACGATCAATAATTGATATGCCCGACGCAAACCAGACCATGTCGGTTTTGGACACATTCAAAGATAAAAAGTTCCGCTTGCAGTGCACTCATTGCCTCCGTGCAAATAATCGCGTTGACAAAAAGGTCCTTATCATTTTTGGCGGATATTATTACATTAGTGTCATCCGCAAATTGAGAAACATAGTGTAATCAGCCTTAAGCGTTGGGCGCTAATTATGTAACACGATTTATCAACTGCTCAATAAACAGTAGGTGGAAATGGGTTTTAAAAAGATAGTTTTTGGGTTAAGTGTTTATTTGAGATAATTTTCTTATGCTAAATGTTTTACGCTTACCAAAATACCAAACCAAAACAAGACAAAACGGTGTTATACAGTGGAAGAAGGAACTTTCTCTTCGTTTTCATTCTGTGTACGTAGGCTCATGAACAAGAACTTAGTTTCTTATCATATTGACTCGTTGGAAGCCTTGGAGTAATTACGTGGATGTCATCTACACTTATATCTCCAAGACTTTCCACAAGGTAAAACTTTTAAGCTGGTCGTACGGTTTTTGGATTACCTCGAGTACTAGTTAGAATTAGACGATGAGCAGAACACAGGCTATTAAAATGAATACTAACAAGCCAGCTGTTTTTGCGGTATTATCCGGCATCAGTCAGGGCTTGCATTGCACTTATCTTCTATTAAATTTATTTCAAAATTACGTAACAATATAAAACAAAAAAAAAACAAGAGTATACTTACTTAAGGGTTGCATTATATAAATCGTGAGGTATGGCGGTTAGCACGCCGGCTCCGTCGCCGGTGTCGTTGTCGCAGGCGCACGCGCCGCGATGGTTCATAGAGATGGCAAGACGCTGCGCATCGCGTACGATCTTCTTATTTCGACGGCCATCGATGGCTACGACGAAACCGACGCCGCAAGCCTCTTTCTCGAAGGAGGGGTCGTACAGGCCCTGCGCACTCGGGGCCTGCCACGGAGCTGCCATCTAATTACTGGAAAAGAAAAAGGAAATGTAGTACCTATAAAGTAACGAAAAATTTGAGGTTTCTTTTGTCGTAGCCGATAGATCGGTAAATGCCTATACCGATATATCAGCAAAAATATACTTAGGTAAATTTTAGGTAAATAAAATCAATATATAGGTATGAATATATTAGGTATTATAACTCTATAATTTTGTGTTACAAGAATAATTGTAGTAAATATTGGTATTAAAGATACACGATACGTGCAAAAATAAAATCTTATTTAGACTCGGTAACATCGTAAGTATCATGACATTCGGTATCATTCAGGAGACTCCCATTATATAGGCTTGAATTTTGGAAACAAAATTCAATCAACCGCGATGCCAAGTAGTTTCATCTTCTCTCAGACAAGATATATATGACAGTAAAAATCATGTAAAAATAATTTTCAAGATGAAGGATACCTTTGGCTTTAAATATGGTTTTAAAGGTTTTAACGAAATCACGCTACTGTCAGTAAGTAAAGGCATTGAACTTAAAAGTAAAAGCGTTATTGAGATCGACCTGTTTGTCTGAATCATCCTTTTCTGATATGAAAGTGATTAGGAGCACACACGCAGGAGAACATTATTTGGGCAATACTTGTATTCGAATGGTTTTTAGCCAATTTGAAAAACTTATCGATGAGTCTGAATGTCAGCCTTCTCTAGATATGTTCTTCTTTAAAATCGAAGCAGTATGTTATTTCTCTGTTGTTTTTATAAAAGGTATGACATGTCGTTGCGTTAAAATGTTGGATATTTTTTCAAAAACGTACAGGATCATCTCAATAACGAGGACTAAACAGGGTCATATTTGTAACTTTCTTCGTATTTTTTAAAACATGTGAAATAGCCATAGCCTTAAATTTAAAATTATGGTCAATGAAATACTATTTTCTATTGTATTCGGCAACATATCTCCGACGGGTCTCTCTTGCATTAACACCACTTATGTAAAACAGTTTTATGATCTGAAATCTTTGCTAGACTTTGACAGAATATTGACCTTTTGTATTTAGGCATTTCAGGTATTTAATTTCGTAATACATACTGAAATCACAGGATTAAATTTAAAAATTCTTCATAGATTTTAGATCAATTTACAAGTAACTAGCGGTATTACCGTCAAAATAAACGAATTTAGAGCCTAGTGTTTGGAAACAGCCAACAGTTTGCTTCTCTCTATCCATGGTACAAAATGCCAGTCAGCATGCACAAATTTTGTTGCATGGCTGGGAAATTATGCAGTATTGTGCCGTAAGTACAGGCACCGAACATTAACAATACACTAGAAGGTTCACCCTAAGCCCCGCCCCCAGCATTTCCCTCCTTGCCCCGTCGTGGAACCTTGTGAAATGCGGGTTAACCTCTCAGGCCTCGTGCCACGTTTCACCCCTCTCATCTAGTCTGGCGTCTCGCCTTTGTAAGTGCTCGCTACATCAAAAGTGCCGACTGAGAGTGGACATTCTAGTCTCTTATTAATGTTCGGTGGTACAGAGAACAAAACTCCCGAAAATTCAGTCGATTGCAACTAACAGGGACATTTTAACAAATTATTGATCTCATCAGACAGATCACAAAAAAATATATATTTTATGTCAAAGAAAAAACCTTAAAATTTTTTTTAATGATTCTAAGATCTGCGATTTGGTTTGATACGTATTTGTGTTGCCTTCCAATTTGGGCCAAGTGGTTTATTGATAAGGGCGAATGTCAAAATATGTGCCCCGTCCATCCCACTATTAAATGTAATATTGTTAATGATAAAGAAGAAAGAATAAGATGCGCACCAAAAAAACATTAAAAGGAAAGAGGCCGTAGACGCAGGAAAAACCCTAAATTGAACCAAAACGACTATATAAAATTTAAAGAAAATTATGCTACAAGAACAAAATCTATAGAAGAGCTCTCAAACAAACAAAAATAATGGTTTGATGTCTTCGGAAGTTTTGAAAGCTAAAAGAGAAAAAGAAACTAACAGTAAAAGAGCCTATCGAAATTAAATAAAGCAACAAAATACTGCAACAGAAACAAGGTAAAGCGCATTTAAGACTCCACAATCTCTGGGAAAAGCATTAAAAAAATCAATCAAGTTTTGCTTCGAAAAAAGCCGACAAATTATGACGATCTTATGTGATTTCAAACCAACTCATTAAAGGTGGAAGTGGTGGAGGACACAACAAAATAAGTGAAGAAGTGAGGGGAAAGGTGGACAAGTTTTATATGCGTGACATTATTAGTCGTCAAGCTCTTGGTAAAAATGATGTATCAGTAAAAGCTCAAGAGGGAAGGGTAATCTAGATAAACGAGACATTACATTACCAGTGAAAGAAGCGTACGCATTATTTTTAGAACAAAATCCTGGTTCAGAAGTTAAAATAATTTATTTTATGAATTTCGGCCCAATCATGCCCCTCTAAGCTCTTTGTCACACAGTGTTTGCGTTTGTAAGTACCACGCTAACTTTGGTTATTTGGTGGAAAGTATACGTAAAGAAATTGAAACTTTTTCACAGAATTCTAAACAGGTACTCTTAGCTTTAAGCTGCAACATTGATGCAAGCAAGAAGTGTATGAATGGAGATTGCTAGAACAGTATCGAATATGCGTTTGCCCCGTTGAGATTTTCTAGCGAGTTTGCAGAGTTGGATATATCTAACCTGGAAATACTGGCAAAATTTGCTTGGAAGACCACATCAGCTACTGCAAATATCAGGAACATTAAAAGCAGCACCAGAATCACTACAGAAATTTCTACATCAGTTCAAAGTTCATCACTTTGTGAAAACTGTTCAAGATAAAAAAAAAATTGAGTCCCCTAAAACTGAGTTGACTGTAGAAAAAGCTGTCCTGCAAGTGGATTTTGCCGAAAACTATTCCTGCATTAGCCAGGATGACATTCAAAGCGTCCATCAGAGCAATCAGCAAGTAACTATATTTACTGCTGTGGCTTGGGTATAAAAACAAGTGTCATTTCTTTGCGCTCCTGAGCGACTATCTCGATCACGACAAAGTTATTGTTTGGGTTTTTTTAAACATATAATTGAATGGCTGAAAAACTCTTATTTATTTTCACAGTTTGATAATGGGCCAGACAGAACAACATAAAATAAAAATTGTTAAAATTTATAAAAAATAAGTTATTGGTGTTTTATATTAAGTTACTGATTTATAGCTATTAAATCCAACAGATATATTGCAAAATAATTAATATAAACAAACATTTTTGAAGTTTTACTTATAAATAAACTTTGTCCCGTCACTCCTTCCATTCAACCAAAAAAAAAAGCCATGGTGGCATTATGACTTGCCGTTTGGAGCCAAATTCATAAAAAAGTAACAAACATAAGTACTCAAAAAAACGTATAGGACTTTATTGTCCCATTCATCCCAAAACTGTCAATACTCTGCTTCGTATTAGTATTTCATTAAGTAACTTAATGGTCCTTGCATATATTTTATAACACCAGATATTATTATCTGCATTTGCATCAATAAATCTATTTGTTATCCTACCCTAATAGTCCCACCCATCCGCATGGTATTATTTTATTGTTTTGTAAGTAAAAAAAATCTTTGCAGGAACATACTTACAAAAATACTATTACATTTTAAAAACTTTCCCCAGTGCAATTTGGGCCTTCAATGGCCGTATAGTAAACCATTTTTGAAAAAATTAAAATAGCCAAATTTCTGCATTTTAATATTATGGTATGGTGAACAAAATCCAATTCCATTTTGATGAACCTAAATGTAGAAATAGATTTTTCAAATTTTTTGGGTTATCCTGGACTACAGTGCGGACCTGACTAAACTATTTGTATCCTTTCTTTCTCTGGTATTTGCACTAACTTCTGTCATATTGGCACATGTTGATACTAAATTTCTAGCAATGCTGGAAGGCATTTGATGTCAGCCCATCATGTCCGTTAAAAAAATTGCTAAATTGCCTTTATATCAAGTGTATCTTTACAACTACGTGAAACAGAATTTGACGTCATTTTTCAGTAGCACAGTCTAGAAAGTCGAACATAAGACTAAATACTAAATATAGTTAGTTGCTTTCATATCGAGATTATATACTTATATTTACACAGATTACTTTTACGCTGAAGCAATAAAGTATGTGATATAAACATATTTTATGCCAGTGACAAATGACCCTTTTATGCTCGAATATTACGAAAGGAAGGTAATTTTTGGTAACGCATTTGGTTTACTGGGTTTATATGGCCTTTGCACCTGCTCTGTGTGGTATAATTCAGGTTTTGTGCTGTCAAACATTTCTGGACATATTGAAAAATGACCTTCATATTTTATTCAGCCAAATTTAGGTCACTAAAACAATTAGGTAGGTATTTTTTCTTTACATATACTACAATGTACTTGGCTATAGTCAGTAGCATGCTGACAGGGGGGCTAGATGCGATCCTCTTCCGCCCTTCTAATAAAAATAGATTAGGCGGCCAGCTTTTCATAAAGAATATAAAAAATATCGACCTTAAAAAAATCCTTTATAATTATTCTGAGAAATTTTAATATTATTTCTCTTCTAAAAATAATTTTACTTGAAAGTAATGTAAATGTATGATGTCACATTTTTTTGTTCAATTCAACTGAGCCGCTTAAAACGCAATGCCAGAAAGCTGTTCAACAAGGCAAAAATTACTGGAAACTGGGCAGAGTATAGAACAGCCCTTACAGAGTACAACAAAGAACTTAGAAAATCTAAAAGGAGGTCATGGAGGCAATCCTGTGATAGCTGTGCCCCAGCATAGCGTCTAAAAAAAGTCCTTTCAAAAAATCATTCAAACGGTATTGGCCTATTAAAACGGAGAATACTGCAGCGATCAGAAGGAAAGTTTAGAGGTACTATTACAGACTCACTTCTCTGGATCACAAATCGTAGAAGATACCCACAACCAAACTAATCCTCACAACGAAGGGTTCCAGGACCCGAACAGGAAGTATAAAAGACTGACAGGAAAAATAGCTTTAAGCCCTACAAATCCCCCGGCAAAGTCGGGATCTTCCCGGCCCTGCTTCAGAAAGGATCTGAGTTCCTGCAGGTACACCTACAGAAAATATTCAAAGCTAACCTTATCCTAGGACATATAGCACTAGCTTGGAGGGAGGCAAATGTGACATTTATATATACCTAAGACCGGCCGGAGGACGAAGCAAAATCATACCGTCCCATCAGCCTAACCTCCTGTCTCCTCAAAACAATGAAGAAATCAATCAATTAATTCATAAGAACCGAAACTCTAACGAGAACACCGCTCCATCCTAAGCAGTTCGCCTACCAAGCAGGCAAATCCACACAAAGTGCACTGCACCGTCTATTTAAAAACATAGAAAAAACAATCGAATGCAAAGAAATTGCTCTTGCTGCGTTCATTGACATAGAGGGAGCATTTGATAATACTTCAGATCAGTCCATCAGAAGAGCACTTCAAGAGTGGGAAGTCGAGCTCCCAATCATAAGATGGACAGAAACAATGCTAAAGCACCGCATCGTAACAGCAGAAATAAACGGACCGTCAACAACCGTCAGCACAGTGAAAGGTTGCCCTCAAGGAGATGTTCTCATCTCTCTACTGTGGACACTAGTAGTGGATAAAATCCTTACCACTCAAGTAGACCTGGATCTATAGTTCTAAGCTACGCAGACGACCTAGTAGTAATAATAAAGGGCAAACATGAAGGCGTAATTTCAAACCGCATGCAAAATCCTAGGAAATCCATTCTTGTCCCGTTTACAAAAAGAAGGAAGCTAGAAATGAGAGCGCCTATCCTACACGGAACACAGTTCACTTTTCCACCGAGGCAAAATATTTAGGGGTCACACTGGACCGTAAACTTACCTAGAAGACGCATCTAGAAAACACCATCTCTAAAACAACTGCGGCAATCTGAACATGCCGCAAACTAGTTGGCAAGACATGGGGCCTAAAACCAAAAATGGTATATTGGATCTACCAAACAATATTAAAGCCCATGGTCACCTATGCCTCGTTGGTATGGTGGCCAAAAACCTAGCAGGATACCGCTCGGACCAAACTTAATAAAGTGCAAAGACTGATATACCTGGGAATAACAGGGGTAATGTCAACGTGTTCTACCGCAGCTTTAGAAGTACTGCTGAACATACCTACATACCTCCTCTTCAT
>MU183357.1:166066-180842 GCA_016904865.1 Pissodes strobi
TGCACAATTATTGAAATCAAGCATGGGTTAACTATCTTTTATCTTCAGTTCTTTCACGTCGTCACCGCCGATCTCGCCTATCTTTCTCTGACAAGAATCGAGCGTTAACAGGCCTGGGTTTAATGTATAGCATGTTCTACCACTCGTGTCAGCGGATTTACTTGATATAAAAATATTACTTTATTATTAACGGAATACAAGTTGTAAAATAAGGGGGAGAGAGAGTAATGCGTCGTATATCTAATACATTGTGCAGGTCGCATATTTGTAAGTTGCAGACGCATTAGCACCTCGTCATACGGCGATAGTTCTTCATACGTTGAGTTAGTTTTGGTTAGTTTCTGTTGGTTGCGCCCTCGGAGCGAGCAAAGGCCCAGTCATGACGTGTCCAAATATTTAAAGACGAAACGTAAAGGGGATATTATGGTTAACGCGGCTAGTACTTAGGAACATACGTGCAGGCATGTAGGCTATTCTCCGTTTCTGTTATGTGTGGATGAAGTTTCACTTCTGGTGGGTAGTCCACAAGCCTCAACTTTTTACATCTTGGTGTTATTTAGGATATCGATGCACCAGATTTACTTAATTAATATATGTTAGAGTGGTGAAACAGAAGTCTTGTTTTGAAAAATGTATGCATATTGTTCATTTAAAAGATCTTTAAATGGCAAACCTGCCTACGCGCATGTGCAAGTCGGAATGAATATCCTCATGAATGTTTGACTTATTTGATATATCATTTACATATTTAAAACGTAAAGATAATTATAGTGTTACATCGGATAAAATCCATCCATGGACTCGAAGGGCATGAGATAAACGTACTCATAGTTTTGATTGAATAAATTTAACTATTTGGGCAATAATGTATATTGTTTAAAATAATTTCATTTAGTAATACTATATTATATTCAGGATTATTTGGGTAATTAAGTATTGTTATATGTTTGCTTACATTTTAATTTTTGGCTTCGAAAGAATTACTATCTAAAAGCTTACCTCCTTTCTGTAATTGTAGGTATTTAGACATCATAGATAGAGTTCCGGCACAGTTTATACCGTACCGAATCCGCTTTTTTAACTGTCCACTCCACGTGTTTTGAAGCAATAAAATCCAACCAGTAGGAGCATTTTCCTCATATTCTGGGCCTGCGGAACGAGCTGATTGATATGAGAACGAATTCGTTTATTTATGAATAACAGTACCCGGCTGGTGTCCCGTGTAGTTTTGTCTTTTTCTATTACGACAGTTTTCCGAAACAAAGAGACATAAACAGATGCCGCAACTGGTTGAGTAGGAAAGTGAACACAACGCTCAGCGTTGGAATATCGATTTTTTGACGAGAACCTTGTAAAACTAGATACTGGATACTGTTTTTGACACACGGTTACCCTTAAAGTCATTATTTAGTTATGCCATTAAAAATTGTTGGTCAATCCTATCCAGTGGTTCTAGCAATTTATAGGTATTATTACTGTACTTACTTGAAACTTTACGTGTACTTACATCAACTGTACTTACGGGTTATCTGGTGATCAGATTCTCGCAAATGAAATTACGCGGTTTTAATTAGATTTCGGGCGGGGAGGTGATTGTGGCCAAATATATTCAAGCAAACTTAAACTCTCTTATATCCGAATAACAAGTTGGGCTA
Organism: Pissodes strobi; assembly: GCA_016904865.1. Taxonomy (NCBI): domain Eukaryota; kingdom Metazoa; phylum Arthropoda; class Insecta; order Coleoptera; family Curculionidae; genus Pissodes; species Pissodes strobi. Next base: position 167,722 of record MU183357.1, read on the forward strand.
ATAGTGTTAAGATTCTTAAAGAACAAAGGGTACAATAGTCCTATGGGACGCGAAAAAGCCTGCGGGACACGAACAGATCCTACGGGACAACCCCCAAAAGAACCTTGTAACGTAATTCCGTGGAGGTATCTAAACATATATATAATATACGTCTTGGTCAGATCTTATCCGCTACGCTCTCAACTTGTTACTAATTTTCTTTAGTATGTGCATGTATACGAGGTGGTATGCTTATTATTATATTCTCCGTGTGAGTAATGTGAATGTATCGAGCGTAGAGCACAGTGTACGGGCACATACTTTGGATGTGTTATTGTTTTATTAAGCGGTCACGGTTTACTTCTTGGTTCGGGGCATGATTGAAATATCGTAACTTAATTCTCGTAAATATATTATTTCTTTCTTATGCACATCTTTCCTTTAATAGATAAATTAATTTCATGTTGTATTCAAGTTTTGTATATATTAAAGCTTATTTTCTATAAATTAATACTGCGTTTTCATTAAACTGCACCAGCAGAGTCTAAACTGTGGTACAAGTAAAGAAAAATAGAGGTATAAATAATGGCCATTTGTGTTTTACTGCCAGTATTGACTGATCACTTACGAAATTGTAATTATTCAAGATAATCGTTTCACAAACATCTACTTTAGAACTTACTACCAAACAACGTCAATAAATCGGGTACTACCGTATTAGCCGATGAAACTCCTTAAGGTATAATTTTGTTTCCTTTATATCTTGAATGTAGGTACGTTATTTAGGCCTGGGAGGTATATTATATAAGTTTAGTTTTTATTTATTTTTTGCGGTTATTGGTTACACCATGGTATAATCGTTTGTCGTTAAGTTGACAATAAATATTACCAACGCGGTTATTCTGCATGTGTAATGGTTATTTAAATTTTATTTGACCAACTATACTTGGATTTGATTTTTGTTTGTCCATAATATGTTTTCGTTAAATAAATATGTATAATATAACAAATAATATAAATATGCACCATATTTTTAACCATACTTTCATCAATTGCAACCCCTACCTACCCAAGAATAATCAATCAATTAATTATTGATCTAATGCCCTTCAATATAGCATTTATCTTTTCTTGAAGTAGCTTAGCTATAAACGGCTGAACCATTTTGTTAATAAAAGTTTTTAAATAGATTATTTGCGTAATTTATTCCACTTCCTTAAAGCCACCAGAAGACGTTTCCGAGACATCGGTCTCAGGCCTTCAGAGTTGCGCGTGCACTACATTGTTGATAAACATCATATCTTTATGGTCCAGCGAATTGCTTTCAAGTGGTCTCGTAGCTCAGTAATTGGATGCTGTGTTTCTGAGGCGCGGCGGCCCGGGTTCGAACAGTTATGTTTGTACAAAACTTGTACAATTTTTTTTTTGATTTTGGGCATGCGTGAAGTGAAAATGAAATGTAAAACAACCTTGAAGTTCTGTGACCCGATCCCGGCAACGTCTTGTAAACCCACCTACCTATCATCTAACCTCCTATTGGTTGTTAAAAAATAAAAACAACTGTTATGATTAACCTTGTTGATAATTCAAAACAATACTCGAATTAGAGATCAATGTTTGGTATAAAAAGCTGCGCATCAGCCCATACACCAGTGTTTTTACGTATTTTTTTTGGCGTTTTTTTATTGGCGGAAACCTAATAGTAATCAACTGTCATGGGGGACAGTGGAGTGAATACGGGTGCTAAGTGCGGCAAAAAAGTGTATAAAAATAGTAAATATTCTGTTCGCAAAAACAATTTTCGTTTAAAATATGTGTTATTTTTATAAATATTCCAGTGGCGCAATGAGGTTAAAAAGGGCTTCACTGTCCCGTTGGCATATTTGTAAACAGGAGACGCGTTATCCATTCGATTAATTCCGCCAATGCCCGAAAAGCATTTCATATTTAGAAGACGAGTCCGCCCAAGACTGCCTGATACGTCTGCTATTTACATAGCCTATTAACGCAACAATTGAATAGTTCCTGTTTTGTTTTTTTTTGTAAAATTTGTGTGTAATAATGAATAAAAAAAGATAAAATAATGAATTTAAAAAAGGTTTTTAACTCGGTTTTTACACTCCACTTGCAACCGTGTCTAAGGGAAATTATTTTAATTTGCATTTGAAAAATGTCGAGAAAACCTAGCTATATAGTTGTTTAAATTGAAAACAAAAGTAATAATTAAATTTTAAAGTACCTACTTACGATAGTATTATATGACTTATTAATTGTTCATAATAATAATTAATTTATGTTTAATAAAATATATTTGAAAGAAAATATATGCCATTACGCATGGAGTTGCCCTCTAGTATAGTTAAATAATATGGGCTCGTTTTCGTTTTGGGTACACGTATACACAAAACTAAATTCATACCTTGATGCTAATTGATCGATCTGCTATATTTCTTTCTATATCAAGCGCTGATGACAAGCTAATAAAAGAGTAGTAAGAAAATTTGTTGAGCAACGTATAGCTGTTCGGCTAGATTCGGGTATCAACTGTCTACTTGTTTTATGCTGCGTAGTGTCGGTCGGTATTCGGTAATGTCGGTATCATATTCGGAAGCGAAAGAGTCGTTCGTCCACGTCCAGAAAAGCCTGCTCCTGATGCATTACACGTCTAACTACACTTTCTATATTAAGCGCTGATAACAAGCTAATAGAACGGGAGTAAGAAAATTTGTTGAGCAGTGTATAGCTGTTCGCCTAGATTCGGGTATCAGCTGTCTACTTCCTTTATGCTGCGTAGCGTCGGTCGGTATTCTGTAACGTCGGTATCTTATTCGGAAGCGAAAGAGTCGTTCGTCCACGTTCACAAACGCCTACTCCTAACGCATTACACGTACTGTACTTTCTATATCAAGCGCTGATAACAAGCTAATAAAACGGAAGTAAGAACATTTGTTGTGCAGTGTATAGCTGTTCGGCTAGATTCAGGTATCAGCTGTCTCTTAGACGGTGGTCCATCGTGTCTATTTTCTAAAGTGTTTTGTCCTAAAACAAAGGTATCTTTTATTTCAAACTCAAAACACAGTTCTAACAAATACATACTTATATTTAGCATTTTTAGTCCAATATTTACAAAGAAGAGGAAGTTCATGTTTAGAAAATAAGAAAACTCCTATTTTTACCAGTATAATTCATTACCCATTAGATTTTGGTATGTACATACACCAATAAGTATTTTAAATTATCGCAAGAAATTCAAAATAACACAAAATATCTTATTAAAAAGTTTTCGTAAATAACAGAAGTTTCACTCGTCTGCTATATCAGCTCTTGATTCCGCAAACATTTTTGCAACTAACACGTCTGCCGTTTACCAAGCGGTTTTGCCTCACTCGTCTGCTATATACTACTCTACTTCGGCTCGCGTCTTATGCCGGACGCGTCTCCTGTTTACAAATATGCGTCCCGTTGCAGTTGATTATTTTTTTATAATTCTACAATATTTCGGTGATTTTTTAGAAGAGCGATTTTGCCGTCTTCCCTCAGAAACACATAAATTGAGTGTTTTTGCGTCATTTTTAGAAGTTTTTTATTTGCGGAAACCTAATAGTAATCAACGGTCTTGCGGGACAATGGAGTAAATAGGGGTGCTGGGTAGGATGAAAAAGTGTATAAAAATAGAAAATATTGAATTTGCATGATGAATTTTGTTAAAACTTTGTGTTACTTTTATAAATATTCCAGTGGCGTTAACAAGGTTAAGGAACAGAGCTCCACTGCCCCATTGCAGTTGATTAAATTTTTATCACTTTGCTAATATTTCACTTTGCGTATGGCCCTCCGCTCGCTCCGGGGGCTCAATCAAACAAAACTAATCCAAGGCATGCCCCAAACGGGGAAAAAACTGAATTGATACTGTCATAACGTTAGACTCTATTTTATTTTTTTCTTGACACGAAAGTATGAGTTTCCGCAAAGCAAAATGAAGGGTACAGGGAAAAAACGAGCTAAGTCACATTTCCATAAGAAACTTTTTTATTATTGATTTCACAGAAAATTTTATTCTTGATAAAAGTTGGTGCTAAGAAAAAAACTAATTTTGACAATGCTAAATTAAGGATAAGTTATCCTGTATAACAACGTATTTAAAAAATAAAAAAATGATGGTTAAAAAAACAAAAACTTTGCAATATCGGAAAACCTTCTACAGAAAAAATAAAGCTCCTATTAAGATAAAAATAAAAGTCAAATACCATTTTTTCCAAAAGTGCACCGTTGCGGAGAAAATCCATGTCAATTATTGAAAAATCCCTCTTTTTCTTAATTTTGTCCCTATTTTTTTCAGGCGTGTTGAATGCAATTCACCAAAAATTGAAATCCTTTTGCCAAATGTGTGTCACAAACTGAGCATGCGTGAATCGAAATCCATTCTGGTACAGCTAGACGTTTCTTTAGCTTTAATTTAATCTACCCCTTACCGACCAAATTCTACCCCTTTATTTTACGTTAATCTACCTTAAAAAAAAAGTGCTTGTGGCAACACTGGCCTTATTTGCTACTGCTTTTCTTAGTGTTACTGCCTTTTTGTTTAGAAGGCAGAAGGTGTTGCTTCAACATAAACTATTCAATGTTTGTTCCTAAAATCATAGCTGTCTTTTGCAAGAGACTATTCATTTGGACATACCCAAGATTGTAGTGGCTTTGGTTCAAGTTCGTTTTGCTTTTATTTCAAGTCGCCTTTTTTGTGAAATTAAATAAGCGACATAGAAGAAATTGAAATTAATCGAACAAAAGTTGTTGAAAATAATAAGAAGCTCACGTATAGGGGGGCGCGACCTACCCTTTCAAAACCACTGCATATAGATAATCCCTTTCCGACATCCCCTCGTATAACGACAGAAATATTTATCATATTTAATTTGTTCACTGTTTCTGTCCATTTGTCGTTTATTGCGTTTAATTCCCTCAGATATTTTATTCCTAGAATGCCTATATGTATTCCATAATTTCCATATCGTGCTATGTAAACATAAAAACTATATTCTTGGAACGTATGCAATAATTATGCTGTCTCAAGGTCGTGTGCAAAATCTATGAACGATAGTTTTCATGGTCGATTTGCAAACATTGCAAGCTACAATAATATGGTGAACAAATTTGACTGAATTGGCGCGCAGTGAAATTTTAAGAGCCGTAATAGCGGAAGATTTAAACAAACAATGTTATTATGGTTATTATAAGTTCATGTACATTTTTTTCTTACGAGCCGCCCTGTAAAAATAAGACGGATCTGAAAATGTTTTTTTTTTAACTTTTGGAGCACGCCTTTTAATATATTGAACGGCTAGTATAATATACGCCTGTAAAGGTTAATCAAACATTCCTATAATAAAAGCTTAGCCAGCCTGAGCATAGATAACCTTAATCATGCCTTTGTGATGCGGTTCACAGGGTGCAAAAGAAAAAATATTGCACGATGACGCCTCCCAGATCAAAATACTCTGGAGGTAAAATTAATAGCCTCCCATTAGGATCTCCGGATGGAGGCTGGCCTTGGGGAACCGTCAGGCCTGAACGTCTCCAAGATAGAAAATAGACTGTGACTGGACTTCTGCAACATAAAAGGCATCAACATAAATATTAACTCGGTCCACCAGCAATAACATCAAATAAGCGTCTATCAGAAACAAAAGTGGAATCAAACACTACACATGTTCATTTGAATATACACCGTAACTGTCCAACCTCCGTTGGGCTCATCAGACCACGATCTTATCTCCGCAACCTGCTATAACACACGAGCCACACGGGCCTGTTTGGTACTACAAATCTGCAAAGTTACGTGATATTTTACCTTTCTTTTCCTTGGAAAGGAATTTAAACGTCTATGAATATGCTGATGAGATAACTCAAGTTATCCTAGCTGCTATGGAAGCTTTCATCCCCTCTTCTATGAAACGAATCTCAAAGAGTACGGGCATCGAGCTCCAACAGCCCAAAATTGAAATATATTCATCATGACTAGAAACCAGTGTAAGCGGACCATTGACGAGAGCAACGAGGGCTATAAAGAACAGACCAAGAACAAGCTTCTCAACTGTCCTATCGGATCAAGATCCATTTGGTCAATTATCAAAGCTATCAATCAGGGCTTCACAAATATGTCAATCCCACCACTGACTAAAGATAATGGCTCAATAGTGGAAACGGCCAAAGAAAAAGCGAACATTCTTGCCGAAATGTTTGTATCAAATTCTACCTTAGATCCTCAAGGAAAGACTCCCTCAAATATCCCGAGATCGAATTCGTCAATGCCAGGTCTGATATTTCACCAACGCAAAGTGAAACGTCTACCTAAAAGCCTAGACACTAACAAGGTCACAGGACCGAATGGCGTCCCCGCAATAGTGCTTAAGATATGTGCTACTGAACTAACAGCTTCACTATGCGGGCTTTTCTCCCTATTATACCGACCTGCATGCTTTCCTTCTAGCTGCAAATACGCTCAGATGCAACCAATCCCGAAAAAAGGTAAAAAAAAAACGATTCTAAATAACTACCGTCCAACTGTCTTATTTCCCATCATGTCCAACTGATCAACGAACAGCTCTTAAAATACATCGAATCGGCAGGTATCATAAGCGATCGCCAGTATGACTTCCGCAAGCACAGGTCAACGGGAGATTTCCTGACTTATGTGATCTACCTGTGGACCAAAGCCATCGAGAGCTACGACGAATCTCGTGCAGTGGCTCTCGACATATTTAAAGCATTTGATAGGGCGTGGCATGATGGATTATCAAGCAAGTTGACAGCATATGAACTACCACCAGCACTGCTTCTATAGCTGTTCAATTTCTTAAGGGATCGAAGCATCGGAGTTGATATTGATGGACATCTCTAGGAGGAATTTAAAATTAATGCCGGAGTTCCTCAAGCGTGTATATTATCTCTCACAGAGTCCTTGCTCTATATCAATAACGATCTCTTAGACAGGACAAACAATTATATTTACAGCTTTGCAGTTGACAGTACCCTTATATCCTGATTCATATCACGGACTCCAATGACCGCTGCTCGTTCTCAACGCGAGCGAAAAATCAGATTGCTGCCATTAATGAGGATATGAACGCCATCGTGGAATGGGGGTGAGGAAAACAAATGTCCAGTTTAACGCAGGAAAGACTCAATCAGCTGACCTGATTTATCAATGACAGGACAAACACTAACTCTGGCCTCATCTATAAACTTGCTGGGCATGCACGTAGAAAACAACATGTCTTGGCGTACTCACGCCACAAAAATCGTCAAGGCAGCAGCAGCACAAAAACTAGGAGCACTCCATAGGGCAAAAAAGTTGTATCCACCTTATCAGCTCTTACTGCTCTATAAAGCCTAGATAAGATCATCTCTGGAATACTATTTCCATGTGTTGAGCTCGGCATCCCAAACATTTGCTCAATATATTAGATTCCATACAGAGGAGAGCAGCCCGACTTGTGGATGAGGGATGACCCAGAGTGGACTGAAGATCTTGAGAGCCTTGAACATCGAAGAAAAGTGGCGGACCTATCTCTTTACTATCGATACCAGAGCCTATAGTGTCGATACTACTGCGGAAGGTGTTCGAACATTACCTACTAGGTGTTGGTTCGAACGAGCTAGTACTTATGATTCCGCCCAGAGTTGTGGCAAACAGAAAAACCCGTCAGACACAAGCTGCATCACCATACGATTCAGTTGCGAACACCTAGGACATCGCTGTTGCGGGACTCCTTTCTCTGGTGTACTGCCTCGCTTGGAATGGACTTCAGAGCAACGTCTTTCCCGAAACCAAAGAATATTCTAAAATATTCTTTGCCGAAACTTACAACCTACAAAGTTTCAAGTTCAACGTCCACCGTCTTCTCTGCACACGCACCGCTCGTTGAGTGGTATTATACGATGTTCCTTTTGTGTGTGTGCCGAACAAAAAAAAAACGTTTATAAAAAATACTTTCAAAGGCATTTCAGATCTTCATAAAATTTCCCACCTGTCACATCAAATGACAAAATGTAATTGACGGTGGTTATGTTGAGCCGTGGTTGCGGTATGCAGAAATTTTTTTAAGTCAATATTTGACATCAGGATAAGGATAAATCAATACTTAATTGAAAGAGAACTATTTCCCTCGTTGCTTTTAACTAAAATGGCATGACGGTATTATTTAATGACATCAGGTTAAATATATTCAAAACTTCAAACAAGATTGTCGAAGCTGTAAAAATAAACGCAATAATTGTTTAATATTAAATCAGTCAGATATGCACGGCCTTCGATCACGATGTTCACGTACCTATTCACAAAAAATAAACAACACTTGTCTGAGGCTGAGTACTTATGAAAAACTATCCAAGCGTACATTTTAGTTCATATATATCTCTGAAGGTATACACGGTGTCCCATATAAGAATGCACACTACAGGGATCTCAGAAACCTGAAGAGATACAAAGATGATTAAATTAGAGAAAAGGTGTACCTTGCTGAAACCTACAACATCATGTTTTGGAATCTAAAAAAACCCGATTACTTCCGAAGATATTTGGGAAAACCCGAATTTTCCCAATTTCGTTTTTATTTATTTCTGACTTTATTTGAAGAGATATGACAATGCAAATTTCACACTCTCATTGCTACTTTTCCTGCCCTTCAAGTTGATGTTATTAGATTTTCAATCTGACGTTTCGTTTCTTAGCAACCATCATCAACTTTGATTTTTCAAATAGTCGAAAATAGTATATTATTTTATATGGAGGAAAAGTAACTTTTCCTCCAAATAAAATATGCTGTTTTTTCTTCAAATGTCGACAAGTTAATGCAAAAACGTCTCTTTTTAATAGTAATAATAATTATTATTAAAGATAAGTGGGTTCGCAAGGCGGCTTAGACCGGTGCGATGTCGGTGAATAGGCTCAGGTTGTTGCTATAGTAATGTAACATAAAGCTGTCAGTGGACACTGTCAACAATAATTATATTTTTAAAATTGCGTTTTCGATTGCATTTTAATTCCGTATTGATAAGCAGTTATTGAGTAAGTTCGATTAAATAATAACCAATTTGTTCCTAAATTAGTGATTTTTATAATGCAGTCACAAATTGAATGATAAATACAAATTTTAGTTTAATAACTCTTGAGTTGTTGACGCTTATTTTGATGTTTGTTTGTATTGTATCTATGTTGCTATGACAACACTTTTACCTCCGCCGGCGGAAAAGTGAAAAGTAAAGCTCCGGCGGAGGAAAAACGAAACTTCACTGCCGCCTACACAGTCGAGTAATGACGGATTTACTGACGTTTGAAGAAAAAATTTGTTTTGTTCCTAAAAAACTCTAATTTCTATCCTAAATCTAACGTCATATCGCTTTTTCATTTATCCGACGTTTCGGCTGAAAAAAACCATCATCAATGTTATTTAATGATGCTTACGAAGGAACGAAACGTGGGATCAAAAATCTAATTACGTCATTAAATAGAGGACAAAAATTGGCATTGCAACGTGAATTTTATTGTAATCTATCCTCTTTATTAAAATCTGAAAAAAAATAATTATGTTTTAAATTTCAAGAATTCCTAGATTGCAATTGATTTTTTTTCAGGCTTTAATAAAGAAAATTGACCGAAAAAAAAAACATATTTTTATGCCATTTTGCCTCTTCTACATGAAGACTTAATTAGATTTTTGATCCAACCTCTCGTTCCTTCGTAATCATCATCAAATAACATTGATGATGGTTCTTTTATCCGAAACGTCGGATAAATGTAAATAGCGATCTGTTGTTGGATTTAGGATTAAAATTAGAGCTTTTAGGAATAAAATAACTTTTTTCGACTATTTAAAAAAACAAAGTTGAGGATGGTTGCTAAGAAACGAAACGTCAGATTGAAAATGTAATAACATCAACTAGAAGAGCAGGAAAAGTGGCAATGGAAAAGTGAAATTTTCAATGTCATATCTTTTCAAATAAAGTCAGAAAAAAATAAAAACGAAATCTAGAAAATTCGGGTTTTCTCAAATATCTTCGGAAGTAATCGGATTTTTTTAGATTTCGAAACATGACGTTGTAGGGTTCAGCAAGGCACACCTTTTCCCTAATTTAATCATCTTTGTACCTCTTCTGGTTTGCGAGATCCCTGTACTGTGCATTCTTATATGTGTATACCGTGTATATATATAAGGGGAACTAGACAAATGGTTATGATAGAAAATAATACACATAAAACTAGGGTTGCCAACTCGGAAGACATGTAAAGGAGGACAAATGGGTCCCTGGCATTCCGTTCGGATGGCGGCAATCTCATGATTGTTATTATCGCATTTGGCTATTTTTTCAATTTTAAAATATTCTGTTCCAGGAGGACAAATTGCGTCCTCCTTGTAGTTGCGAATGACAGAGGACTTTTTGAATCAAAGGAGGACTGTTCTCCCGGCTGGAAGACGATTAGTAACCCTACGTGAAATAGTGCAAACTGAAAATGTTCTGTCGACAAGCTTTTTTGGGAGGTCCATGAAATAAGCCTCAAACGTATAAATTTTTCTCCGACAATATAAGGTTTGTTGATGCTTCATCAGTGCTTTTTATTACTGCAAAAAATGTTTAGTGTTTTCAAGAGATTCCATTTGAATTGTGTCAAACTCAGCCACCAAACTGTTTAGGAACCAGTTGAATTTAGTGCTTCAAAAAGTTTCGTCAATGCTTGCTTATTTTTGAGATATTCAAGTTTTAATTCTCAAAATCGGCCTCCAAACTATTCAGATCGAATAAAATTTAGCGCTATTTTTTAATGATTCGCAAGGGCTTTTCAGTGCTTCAAAACGTTTCATTAGTGGTTCTTTGATTTTTGAATTTAAGAAAAAAAAATTATGTAGTTTATGAAAGTTTTCCTTATCAGATAAACTATATACATGACAGCAATTAAAAATAAAAACTGTATATTTCCTATCATTAATGCTTTCCAAGATAAGTGTCACGTAATGTGAAAATAATGCAAGCGATAGATGTCTTGAAGCGAGTTGCCGCTTAGATTTTATCTACTATTTGTAGAAATTCTTTCTAACTAACAAATTTTTTTCAGGTATATAAATTACATTTTGTGTTACTTATTATAGGGTATTTTGTAAAGAATCTTGTAAAAACTGAGTAGCAAACCTACATTTCATTTTATTCAAAAAATAATCATGGATGTCAACAGTGCAAATTTTTTCACTTCACAGATTAGAATCATTGAATGCACGTAAACTGAAGGAAATACAAACGAAAATTTGTTGTTTGGCTGACTGAAAAATATGGCACTCGACATAGTAATAAAACATACCTAGAAAGGTATAATTTTACAACTCTGCCTCGGCCATTACATAGGGGTAGTATCCGCCTTTCGTTTCATACAAACATTATTGCTCACACATCTACCTATATATAATTACCTTTATACAAAACAGTTTGTTCGTTAAAAGCGACAAAATTAGAGACGCTGGGAAAATAGCTAGTAAAGGTGCTCTGTCTACAAATGAAAAAGCTAATATTCTTAACGTCTCCAATGCCCTTAAACACCAAAACCCAACAACCGGTGTGGTAAAAGGAGTTGAAATGTGTTCAAAAATGACTTGGATCGGAGAGTCAACAATATACAGACTATCACGTGAGGGAAAATGTAACCCAATCAAATCAACAAGAGACATCCATGATGATACAAAAACCGCTGTTAGGCGAATTATATCTACATACATTTTTTAAAATAAATACCCACCTTGTGTGCAGTAATGGCTGAAGTTCGAAAAGAGGAAAACATTCCGCCTATGAGCAAGACTACACTGTAGAGTAGAGGGAAGAATTGAATATTCGTTACGAAAAACTGAAAAGTAGAAAATCAAAAAAGAGGAAAACATTCCGCCTATGAGCAAGACTACACTGTAGAGTAGAGGGAAGAATTGAATATTCGTTACGAAAAACTGAAAAGTAGAAAATCAATTCTGGTGGCAAAAGACGAAATTATTTGTTGGCGAAGACTATATTTTAAGAGCAGTACCTCAATATCGACGAGACTATGTAAATAATATCTATTATTTGAATGAAATTTGGGTAAACTAAGGATAGATACACGGTTAGCAAAATATGGCAGGGAAAAATATAAGAACCTGACGTCAAGCTTTCGCAGAAGGATGGTCTACTGGATTTAAAGCGCCTTTTGGTAAAGGACGCCGGTTAATAATCATACATATTGGAAGTAAAAATGGCCTTGTAGAAGGCCGTTTACTAGCATTTCGATCAAAGAAAACTGAAGATTATCACGAAGACATGACAGATGTTTTCGAGAAATATTTTGAGCAGATGCTAGACCTTATTCCACCTCAGTCCTCAGTCAGTTAGTTATTGATATGTACAATACTAGTTACCACTCCGGGAAACTTGAAAATCTAACCAACTTCTTCTTGGAGAGAAAACATTATATTTTCCGATGGTTTTTCACACCAGTACCAAACATATACCACTTTTCACACTAGTGCGTTAAAGTGGAAATTTTCACACTAAAATGAGTAGATAGATTACTTGAAGTCCTTAATTTAGATGTGCCTCCTTGCACAAAATATTAGTTGATGGAATGGCGTTAAAACGAAATATTAGAGTAAGTCGCCTTTCGCCTTACCATTGTGCACTAAATCCAAGAGAATTAATTTGGAAACAAGTTAAAGGTTTTGTGACAAGGCATATCACTACTTTTAAAATGGAAGAAGTTGAAAGTATTTTTTATGAGGCGTTAAATCAAATCTATTCCCAAAAGCGGAATAAATGTGACTAAATCCAGTAGAACTAATTTGGAATCAAGTTAAAGGTTTTGTGACAAGGCATAACACTGGTTTAAAATGAAAGAAGTTGAAAGTATTATTTAAGAGGCGTTAAATCAAATCTATTCCCAAAAGCGGAGTAAATATAAGTAAATCCAGTAGAACTAATTAGGAATCAAGTTAAAGGTTTTGTGACAAGGCACACTACTACTTTTGAAATGAAAGAAGCTGAAAGTATTTTTTACGAGGCGTTAAAGCAAACCTATTCCCAACAGCAGAGTAAATATGACTAAATCCAATAGAACTAATTTGGAATCAAGTTAA
>MU183357.1:180852-207481 GCA_016904865.1 Pissodes strobi
CAAGTTAAAAGTTTTGCCACAAGGCATAACACTACTTTTGAAATGAATGAAGTTCAAAGTATTTTTTAAGAGGCGTTAAGGCAAATCTATTCCCAAAAGCGAAGTAAATATGTAGAGCATGTAACTAAGGAAGAAGAAATAATGTGGAAACCAAATGGTATGCTAGACCTTCTAGTTATTTAGTTATTTCTGTGTATACCAATGAAATGACAACGGTACCACCGACCGATTACTCAGAAGGCAAATAGGATTACCCACAAGACGACCTTTCATTTCTTTTCAACGTGGGTAAAGGAATTGTTGCAAAAACATCATTTTTAAGGCCAAAATATAACCACTAAAGAAATTCCATTTTTTCATTATTCATTTATCCATAATAAACACTAGCTAAAATAATATTTATTATTTTACTAATCTTATTGGACATACCGGTGGTATGTCTATAAGCATGCCACTGGTATGTCGATTTTCTTCAGAATTAATAAAATCCCAAGTAAAATCCATTGTATGTAAACTGGTTTGCACCCTTAATATCAACAATAGATCTGTAGCAAAAAACTTAAGCCGGACATATCTTCATATAAACATTTCTTCATAAAATAACCTGCGCAATCACACCCTGAAATATTAACCCGTCATAAAGCAACACCCTATATATGATATGCCTCTTTGACAGTTTTGACACAGTGAGATAGAGTCGTGAAATGTCATATGAAATACTCCGTTATTAGCTGACGTTATTAATGACGAGGATATTCAAAAGGAAGGATTTTGCATAAGAATCGCAAACATTGTGATAAAGATGCCAATTACAACGTCAGGCTACTATTGCGAAAGGCATTTAACAAAAGCATTGGGCCTAGTTATTTTTTTTATCGGTAAATTACATATTCCATGACCATGTATGCTGTGCCATGACTTTGCCTTTCCCCCCCTTTATCGTTTTTATTTTACATCGTATTTTTTTTTATTTCTAAACTGACATAGAAACAATAAAAGTTAGTGCATACGTAAACTTTAGTTTTTACACTTAAGTAACCATATTCTCAACTTATATGCATATTTAAACATTTCTTATAGATATGGATGTTCTTATTTAATTGATAAATAACAAATGCATACGGATCTATATATCATGTAGTCAGATGTATCTATTAATTTTCTATAACCATAACCACCGGAGAGACTAAGGAAATTAAATCTTTTAAACAAAACTATCGTATGGTGATGTTTGTTTTATATTATATTGAAGTTTGTAACTATTCTAGCTCTCCTCGTGTTTATCAAAAGTTTTGCCTACATGCTACCGACATAAAATTTTACAATGTTGAGAAATTATAATTTTGTAATATTGCTTAAAAAGAAGGCGTGAGGCGTCTAATCTAAAAATAAAATCGATTTTATTATCCAGTGTTGACCTAGAATCTTGAATAATAATTGTTTTACGACATAGCAGTGAAAAACAGTTTTTTTATGGAAAATTTTAGGAGCACCAAGTAGAAAGTAATAAAAGTAGGTACCAGAGGAATGGGTGAACCGAGGGTTGAGGGTTTAAAAATAGTTATTTATCTAGCAAGAGTATTAAGTAGATGTTTATGCCCTGAGGGCGACAATGTGACAAACCCGTGGGCCTCTGGCCAGAGGGTGTATAAGTCGCCCGAGGGCGTACACATCCATTAATACCCGTGGTGCATACAATCTTTTATGTCATACTAGTTCGTTATTGCATTCACAATATGTAAATATTTAAACAATACGAATTCAATTAAATTATTTGAGTCCATAAAGTGTACTTTAAGCCCGCACGGGCCATAAAGTGGACTTTAAGCCCGCACGGGCATATAGTAAATGGTATCTAAGGTATAAAAACACAATAATGTACTGGTATGACATAAAACATATTTTTAGCATATTTTTGTTAAAAACGATATTTCATAAACTTTGCCAAATCTACCGCTTTTGGTTAACTGCCACTCTAAAACTAATTAATAAATGAGGTTGGGCAGCAAAGAAAACGGTGTATTTTAAATACCAGTATTTTGTTCTGATTCTGATATGCTAAAAGCAAAATATCTGCCATAAAATCCACTAGGCACTGCCTCGAATCACCAAAAACTATCCACATTCATTTTCCAGCTTCAAACCGTTTTCAATGAGATTCAGGGAATTAAATGTATAAATTTAATGTCGTGTGTGTCGTGTCAAAAGTTAAAATTGAGCTAGCTCGTCCTAGAATCCTGAATAATTGTTTTACGACATAGGAGGGTAAAACAGTTTTATTTATACAGGGAGTTTCCTAACCTCGGTAAAAAAATTAAACTGGTGAATCTTGACGTAATTTTAAGACGAAAATGTGGTATAAAATTTTTTCGAATGTCGCTTAGTTTTGAAAATACGGGGTGTTGCAAGAAAAAAATTTTTACTCGAAAACCGTAAGAGATACGAGAAAAATGCAAGAAACTTAATTTGCTTAAAATTAACTTTTTTATCAAATAACATAGTAATTTTGAGTATTTAACAGGCCTGTATTATTGCTCCGCCAATGAACTAGTTGAGAAGTTCAACATGAACACAAAATAAAGTGCTCAAACCCTTTCTTAAGGTGTGTAAATATTATTCGAATGTCGCTTCTCATTATTTATTAATAAAAAGAAAACAAGAAAAAATAAATTTTTTCAACACCCTGTATTTTGAAAATGAAGTGACATTCGAAAAAATTATATACTACATTTTCGTCTTAAAATTACGTGAGGTTTCACCAGTTTCGTTTTTTACCGAGGTTAGGAAATACCCTGTATTTTATGGAAAATTTAGAAGCACCAAGTAGAAAGTAATAAAAGTAGGTACCAGAGGAATGGCTGAACCGAGGGTTGAGGGTTTAAAAAAATATTGTTGGCATATTTTTGATAAAAACGATATTTCATAGTCCTTGCCAAAGCTTCCGCTTCTGGGCGTTTGTTAACTGCCACTTTAAAATAATTAATAATCAGGTTGAGAAGCAAAGAAAGCGGTGTATGTTAAACACGTGTATTTTTTTCTGGTTCTGATATGCTAAAAGTAAAATATCTGCCATAAAATTTTCCAGACACTGACTACCTCGAGTCACCAAAAATTGTCCACATTTTCCGATCCTGATCCATTTTTCCAGCATCAAAACCGATTTCAATGAAGATTCACGGAATTAAATGTATAAATTTGTGTCGTGTCAAAATGGAAAAGGCGAAAAGTTAAAATTGAGCTAGCTCGTTCTGTGCAAAAAAGGCATTCATCATTTAAAAGTATTGTTACGTTTTTCCCGTGGGTTCTTAACAGAATTACAACTTTGCTATTTTCAACTAATACTCTCTTTATTCACTACCACTGTATACAATTTAACTCACTAAACTAGTCTTATAACTTTACCACTAATATCTATTCAACACTCAATGATTAACTGAACTAACTGACTAACATTCGCCTTATGTCTGCTTATATATAATCTCAAATCTATCACGAATATTCGGGAAGTATTCCGAGGCCACTCTATATGATCTCGACGAGGCCATCGAGATAATTCCAGCGATCCTGAAACTTCGCGATCGGCCGGGCGATGAGTCATACAGACAAAGAACCCAGCGGCACGGCGGCTAGTTCTATAGGGTAGCACAAAAACGTTCGGACGGTTTGTTAGTCGTGACAGTATCTTCTAATACAGTTTTTGGCGTGGACTTTCGGCTTTTCTAAAAAAATTACTTTTGGAGAAAAAATAAAAACCTTCATTTTTCTAACCTACAAATCAATGTTCTTACATTTTCCCGACGTTTCTGAAACAGAGAAGCATTTAGAAAGCTTTTATCCTAAAAAAATGCTACCGAACTTGTTCCGGACACCATGGTAACCGTTACCATCAACTTAGTTTTTTTTTTTAAATGGATCACTCTGACTTTTTCTCAGTTGGACTGCGCATTAACATCATGAAAACTAAAATGATGATTATCAGTAGCCAAGCATATAAAAACATCAATCTTACAATCATCGGTGAAGCAATAATTGAAAGAGTATCTAAATTTAAATACCTGGGAGCTACGGCTACCCTCAATGAGAAGTGGGATTGCGATGAGGAGGTAAGTAAACATGCGAATCGAAACTGCAAAAACCACGTACTTGAAAATGAAAAGTATACTTTTCCAGAGAACGCTACTAGTTGCCCTTCGATTGCGAGTGATCAGGTGCTATGTGGCCCATCTTATTGTACGGTGTAGAAACATGGTCGCTCAAGATCAAAACACATGTTGTTTTCTACGTTGATGCCCAGCAAGCTTATGGATGAGGCCAGAGTCAGTGTTAGTCTGCTTCTTGAGTCTTTCCTACGTTAAACTGGACATTATTTTCCTCACCCCATTCCACGTAGCGTGGGATGGTGGCAGCAATCTGAGTTTCTCGCTGGCGTTGGAGTCCGCGACATGAATGAGGATATAAAGTGCTGTCGTCTGCAAAGCTGTAAATAGAATTGTTTGTTCTGTCTAAGAGATCGTTGATATAGAGCATGAACAGTGGGGGAGATAATATGCACCCTTGAAGAACTCCGGCATTGATTTTAAATTCCTTCGAGAGATGTCCATGAATACGAACTCGGATGCTTCGATCCCTTAAGAAATCGGAAAGCCATAAAGAAGTGCTGGTGGTAGCCCGTATGCTGTCAATTTGCCTAACAATCCGTCATGCAATACCCTATCATATGCTTTGGATATGTCGAGAGTCACTGCATGAGATGCGCCGTAGCTCTCGACGGCTTTGGTCCACAGGCACGTCACGTAAGTCAGGAGATCTCCCGTTGATCTGTGCTTGCGGAAGCCACACGGGCGATCGCTTATGCTGCCTGCCGATTCGAGATATTTTAAGAGCTGTTCGTTGATCAGTTTCTCCATGACTTTGGACATGATGGGAACTAAGGCAATTGATAGTTATTTGGAATCGTTTTTTTACCTTTCTTCGGGATTGGTTGCACTTA
This sequence comes from Pissodes strobi, assembly GCA_016904865.1. Classification (NCBI taxonomy): domain Eukaryota; kingdom Metazoa; phylum Arthropoda; class Insecta; order Coleoptera; family Curculionidae; genus Pissodes; species Pissodes strobi. The sequence goes on from MU183357.1 coordinate 185,843, forward strand.
AGCGCATTTCCAGCTAGAAGGAAAGCATGTAGTTCTGTATGATAGGGAGGAAAGCTTGCATAGTGGAGCTCTTAGTTCAGCAGCACATTTCTTAAGCACTATTGTGTGTCTAGGCTTTTGAGTATTCGTTTCACTTCGCGTTGTCGAAATACCAGACGTGGCATTGAGGAATTCACTTTCGGGATAGTTGGGGGAGTCTTTCCTTGGCGAGCTAAGGTAGAATTTGATGCAAATATTTCGGCAAGAATGTTTGCTTGTACTTTGGCCGTTTCGGCTATTGAGCCATTATCTTTGGTCAGTGGTGGGATTGACGTCTTTGAGAAACCCTATGGTTCCTGTATTTTGATAGCACGTACACAGGTTGCGGAGATAAAATTGTTGTCTGATGAGCCAAACGGAGGTTGGACAGTTAGGGTGTAGAGGTCAGGATTAGTTGTTAAGAATAGATCCAGGAGCCTAGCAAAGTCTTTTTGAGATTGGTGCGGGATACCGGATGCAGGGTCCATATTTCGCCATGCTGAGAGCAACACACTTGTCACAGTTTAATGGCCAATGTGGATTACTCCGTTTTCCATCACAACTACCGTATTGTACTTTGATTTGTGGGGTGATTCGAGAAAAAATTGAGAAACCTACTTGAGGCAGTTGGTTTTTGATGTCAAGCTGGTATAATGTTGCTCTCGTTTTCTTATCAGTTTGGTACCTAAAAACGGCACAGCACAGTTACTTTCAAGTACAATACAACTTTGAATTTAAGTCTCAATTTTTTCGATCCTTGCGACTTTTTCGACTCTAGAACCCCATCAAAAAAATACTAGCCATTTTCCGATTCTCGCCACTAGGTTTCGGAAGACCTTCAAAAGGTACGTGTCCAGAAAATTTCACCATATTGCTTAGTTTGTTCGACAGTTATCGTGTACCAAGGTAAAAAATTTGAAAATCACAGATCTGATCTAATAAGTGCTAATCGGAAAATTTGACCGCTAAAAACAATTTAACGTCGGTGGCCCCCTCGGTGGCCCCCCAAGCGGTGCCTAAAAACATGCCAAATTCCAAATTAACACTCGCGACCGTTTTCGAGAAAAATAACAATAAATCAATAAATTTATGGTAACTGAAATCGTTCCGCAGACTGTTTCTTTCTCTCGCTTGGCTACAAAAATTTCAAATTCTCATGCGATGCACGGTGCAAAGAATCCCCGTTATGAGTTTAATTTTAATAAAATATATATTTTATTTTAATAAAATAAACATACCGCAGTAAATTATATGAATATAAAAAATCATCCAGATAACGCCCAAGAAGCATAACATTTTGTTTATTAAGGTCTATTTCTTCAGTGTAAATATTTGACCTTAACCGCTATGTCTCGTGTTGTATAAATATCAGAAATGGAAATATTGAATCGAACTGTTAATTACATATTAAGCGGCATTTCACAGCATTATGTAACCTTGGTAAAAATTGACAAACCAGTACTATCTATATCTATAATAAATACAATATGTTAGGACATTAATATCAATTCCAAATGATAGGTGTTTGATTTGTATTCAAGCAAGCATAGAATACAGATGGTCCACATTTGTCGCAATAGCGGGATCTGACTTATTTTAACAGTTAAAAAAATGGCTTCTGCTTCAGGCGACGACAGAAGTGAACTTCAAAAGGCGAGAATTTCCTCCAGATTATTCGGTTTTCCAGGAATAAAATCTTATGTGGTGGGGTGTCGTGTCGAACCTCAAAATAAGTTGGTTTTGGAACCTTCAGGAAAATTGACGAAAACAGTTTTATCCGTGTGTGTGCGTTTCTCTAACCATGTTAGCATCGTCAGTAGAATTTTAAGATCCTTTGCAGTCATCACTTAGAAAGGACTTACTTAGAAAAAGTTCTCTGTTTTTCGAGCGCAAGGTAAGATTGCCGTTTTCGAAAGATTACTGCGCTACGCGTATCCGTTACTTTGCGCTCTAGAAGCACAAATAACTATTTTACGCTGAGCCATATGCTTGAGGCCAGAGAAACTGACGAAATAAAACTGTTCGATATTATGCAGATAAATTACCGAACCCCAGTGGAGGTTTAATGAGGGAAACGAAAAAATCATCCTTATGAAATGTTTAACGAAGTTCCAGAACAATCTGTTAACTTAAGCGATCATTGCGAATTTGTAGTGAGTGGTGGTAATTTGATTCACCGTGTGACATGGCCAAAACAGGGTTCATTTCGTGACATTTACTCAGCCTATGTTAACTTCATACGTAAACTCTATGGTCACTATGTAACCAGGCAGTAATACAAAGAGTCTTGAACTACGACTCCTGAGCGAACTTCGGCCATAATTGCCTTCAATAAAACACACCAACACATGATTAACAAAAGAGACTGTTAAGTACTATAGCTAACAAAGATCGTTTAAATTCTCAACTTGTCGAGAGATTAAATTCTGAGAATATTAATACTCTAACTGCTTTAGAATTAGACGATGCTGACTTACTAATCGTCAAAACCGCCATCGATATATCAAGTTAACACGACACTGTGGTTACTTGGTCAGGATGTTGATCTTCTCTGCCTTATTCTTGCTCTTGGTTTTTAAAACCTGCCCAAGGAAATATAAAGGAAAGGATTTATAGATCTTCTGATATACAATTATCTAATGTTACTAAAAATATTAATGCAACTGTTCTTTTTGTACATGCATAGTGGTTCTGATTCCACTTCTGCTTTTTTCGGAAAATGAAAATCTCAAATCGTAAACATATTAAACAAGAGAAAGGATTTGGAAGATGTTGTACATATTTTCAATCTACGAAATGTCAAATTGAAAGTGCTGGTGAGAAATTCACACTTGTGTTATATAAAGCTGAACGAAAGGGAATTGCTTTGAATAGCTACAGATTTATTTTTTTTTGACCAATCCAACGCAAAGCTTGCTGTGGGGGAAAACCTGCAACTGCATTTATCTCTTCGTCAAGCCCATTAACATCAACAAGCATACTATTAAAGCTTTCATCTGGACGTATATCACGACAAAACTATTAAATACTTTAAGTAATCTAGAGATATTTTGAAATTTATTGTATCATTTTGCATGTTTACCTTGTTAAATAAAATATTATGCCAAATAACTAAAGAACACAAACATTTATAACTTTGAATTTTTAGGGCCAGTGAATTTGCTTTGCTTTGTTAGTTGTATTCACATTGCATGAAGGATCCTCGGAAATTTCAGCAAAAACGTCAAACATTGTGCTTAACTGATAGAGCAGGGGTTTAGTAGCATCGATTTTACCCGACCAGCGGGTAGCACTTAGGGCTTTAGTTTAAGGTTTGGAATTTGTTTCTAAAACATATCCCATGTTTTTGTTGAAGTAGCAAAAAAACATTAAATTCTTGAATCAGATCAAAAAAGTTTACCGTTCCATGTGAAATGTTAGCTGCATCATTTACTACTAGGTTAAGGCTATGTGCTCAGCAAGGCACATAAAGTTATCTCTAACTTTCTACTGCATGTTAATATTTTTCCCACGCATATTTGAGTCATCGTCGTATCCTTGTCCAAGCAAACTAGGTATGCGCTGTGCACATTGAGGATTTTAATCATTAGGTGAGAGCGGGATTCTAGAGGAGTACGGGGCTATAAAAGAACATGTTAGAACACAGTGCATTTTTAAGAGGTTAGGTAAAAGTAATAAAGTCATAAGTGAACAACATAATTTAACTTTTGTTTGACTTCCTAGTAGAAGTGTAATGTGTAATTGTTCTACATGTTATGTATTGTTTAATATACTACTTTTGTTTCATTGATTTTTGCGCCCCCTGCTCCCGGTCCGGCGGCATGTAAACCTCTTTTATCCACGTAGGTATTAATTTATAAAATATAGTGGCTTTTATATTCGTCTACTGAACAAACCTCGCCTTGTCTGTAAAGTGCAAAGCCCTAATTCGACTGGAAACGTTGACCACCTTAAAACATACATAATATGATGTTTATATATTTTTTGCTTATTATGATTATCGTAGATAATTTTAACGAACCTACGCCAGCTGCAAATGAATGGTATTATTACACTAGAAAACAGACGTCAGCAAAATAACCGTCTATTCAAATATGATTTGTGAATAAAAAGTCAGGCCGAGGCACAGTGAATCGCCTGGATTATAGTAGGTGGACAAAAGTCAATACCGGCATTCACACGTAGATTCAATCACGCATTTTTGGAACGTCCCATTCCAATCGCGAGTTCGGGAGATACGAGTGGAGCCTGACGCGCCAAGATCGTTGCAGTAGGGATAGGCACGGTTTTATCCTTCATTCTTTTTCGCAGCTAAAAACTGCAATGGTGTATCCCGTGTGTGTGAACACCAAAACTATTTTGTATCTCGCGTGATCAATGTGGCGTTTGGATTTTCAAGTAAATTTGAAATTTTTGGTAAGATTTGCTATTGGCGCGCCACGCTCCACTCCTTTCTCCCGAACTCGCGATTGGAGCGGGACGTTCCAAAAATGCGTGATTGAGTCTCCGTGTGAATGCCGCTGTTGTAAACGATCAATTAATTGACAGTACTCTGATTATAACAAGCCTTGACATGTCACAATTTAAAGTAAGAATTGCGCAAAATATTCTAATACGGTAAACTACAACAAGTTAAAACGAAGCGATACCGTGTTATGATTTTTATGTTTACAATTTAAATAATAAATAGCTTATAAATAGTGATTTAATAAGGTTGGCAGTGAAAAACACTACTGTTGATGAAATGGACTTTACTTTAGAAGGTATGTATGTGTATTTTATGCAATTTAAAATTTGGTTTGCATTCAGGTAATATGTTGTAATGGGTTTTGAAAATTCACGTAAATATTTTTGTACTTTTTTATATTTTCAAGTTTTCAACGTCCACACGTATCCAAGCTAACGTTTGAATAAGATGTAACGGCAATCTTAAGGTATACAATGACATTTGGTTGAGTACCACATCCGAGACCACATCGATCCCCAATATTTTTTTATTATTTTTTTTTTCAGATCGAGTTTGCTCTATATCCAAAATGGAGTTATTTGAAGAATGGCGAAACATAAAATAGAACGAAATTCTCGGTTAGTGGATTATGTTATGAAAAAATTTAGTGTTACAGATGTAACGCCTGATACACAGAGGGATATACAGTTGAAATTTCGAGTGTCTCGTCAAAATTTTCCAAAAAATGGGCTGAAGCCAATATGATGATTGGACGATTTTTAAACAAAAATCGAAGTTGGTTAGAAGGCGCAGATATAGAATTTCACCTACGAATTGAACATCCCTATACTACCACATCAACTGGAAGAAATTGGCCTCAAGGTAGGCCAAAAAAAAACTTTGAAGAGTCGTCTTTTAAAACGAAAAAACGTAGGGTTGAAGACTTATTAGGATGGCGAAGTGCCATCGAGTCAGTGTTGCCAGATCAATTTTACAGTTAGGTAGTAGATTGATGTAAAAAAATAGTAGATTGATTAAAAAAATAGTAGATTACAAATTCACTGTCTAGCTTTAAAAAAAAACATACCTATTCATGGTAAAACTGAAGTAAAGCAGAACGAATACCACTAACCACTAACAGTAAACTAATAACACCTGTTATTCAGTCGGGTTTTAGTAAACACGCCGACACAGACACACAAGTGACAAGTCGTAAGTAAAATGCTAATGACATTTAAAGGATTCAAAGAACGAGCCGGTGAATTCCTTATATGTATATATAGAACTAGTAGTGGTGGCGCCATCTTTTAAAACTGCCTAAAAATAGCAACGTAATTCCACTTCACAAAAATAATTAAGATGTTATGTTAGAATTTTAAGATTTCTGTTCCATTTTTTAATTTTTTCTTGTAGTTTTAGGATATTTATTCAAGTATTCTGTTTTTCTCTAAATAATAGTAGAATTTACCTTTAAGAAAGTAGAATAGTAGCCAAAGGTCAAAAATAGTAGATCTACTATAAAAATAGTAGATCTGGTAACACTGCATCGAGTTGACCGTAGCCGCTGAAGTAGCAAATTGCTTGGAGGGTAATAGGAACATAGCTACTTCGATTAGAGAAAGTTTGAAATCCACAGAAAATAGGAAGTCTGGTAGTAATATATGCGATGGCAGGCAATTGACAAGTGATGAGGCATTAGCTTATTATGTTGACTCTAAGTGCACAAGTTACTCTTATAAACAGACGCGAAAATGGTCATTGAAGGCGGGACATAAAGTTTTTCCTTCTTATTTTAGCTTACGTAAGTCTAAAAAGTTGTGTTACCCTGCAGATGAGCATATCTTTGTAACAGAAGCGCGCGCCGTAATTAAACTTCGAGCCATATTGGATAAAACTACTAAACGTTTAATTGAAGCGCAAAGCGCGAAGTGAAGATATATCTTCTAATTCGTCATTCACACTAATCAGCAAATGGGGATGTGACGGAAGCTCCGGCCATAGCGCTTATAAACAGAAATTTGAGAACTGCGATGCCACTGATGAGTATCTGTTTGTTTTTGGTATTGTTCCATTGAGGCTGAGTGACGATGCCAGCCAAAATATTTTATGGCAAAATCCACGGCCATCGTCCACATTTTATTGCCGACTAATTAAGCTGATTTTTTCAAAGGAAACATCAGAAACTAACAAAGTGTTGGAAGAAGTATCTCAACTTCTTCCAACACTTTGTGATATTCGTGGTTCTCAAATTTCGGTAAAACACAACCTTTTACTTACAATGGCAGACGGAAAAGTATGCAATGCTTTGACTGGTACACTTTCTTCACAAAAATGTTACATCTGTGGCGCTATTCCCAAACTGATGAATGGCGAATTAAAAGACGTAGTGGTTAAAAAAGAGCATTACGGTTTCAGTTTGTCTACTTTGCACGCGTGGATTCGTTCCTTTGAATGCATGTTAGACATTTGTTATCGTTTGGACATAAAAAAGTGGCAAGATAAAAGCGATATAGAAAAAGCTAGTGTAAAACAGCGTTCGGAAGAAGTTAGGCAAAAGTTTAAGAACCAGGTGGGACTAATAGTAGACAAACCGAAACCTGGGTATGGGAACTCGAATGATGGGAATATGAATTCGTTATGAATCCGGAACTGAGTGGAGAGATTACCGGATTAGATGTTAATCTAATTAAAAATTTTAGCATTTTATTGAGAACGCTATCCTCCGGCTGTGATATTAATTGTAATGAATTTGAAAAACTTTGTTACAAAACCAGAACCCTTTATCTAAATCTACAGTGTGTCCAAAAAAGTATGCAACATATGGGAAACTTTTTTATTATTGGTTTCTCAGAAAATTTTATTCTTGATAAAAGTTGGTGCTTGCCCTAAAACAGTAAATGAGTATTTCAAATTTTCCATACTGCTTTTAGTGCGGGCGCAAATGTCATTTTTCCGAAATCGCGTCAAGAGTAAAGTACCTTAATTTATAAAGATACAGCAAAATATTATAAGGAAAAGTTCTTTCAAATTAAAAAAGTAATCTAAATATGAAATTTGAGTTAAGTACATCAACTTTTAATTTTTCTTTTTTTTTCTTGATTTTTTCTTAAACGTTACGCCACTGGAGAATGTTTTGTTCTTTTTTTCTTAGTATACTTGCCAAGTAAGTTCAAAATTTATTTAAGATAGAAATTAGTTACATAGTTGCATAATGATGCAGTTTTCCAGAAATAATAGCCAGTTTAGGTATCAGTGTGTTGCAAACACATTTAAACCTTTTTGATTCAAAAATTTTTCAACTCAAAATCATGAATAGACCCAACTCTTTTCATTTCATGTAAAACAACTAATAATTTATTTATCTTTTGCACCCGATGAGCAAAATATGCCCAAGTATCCTAAAAAGCCTTATAAAATATTTGGTCTTGAAGAGTAGGCCATGCATTTGGAATAAAAACAAATAAATAGCAATAACTTTACTTCGCTCTGATATGAAATGAATTATTATTGAATCAGTCACTCCAATTGTATTTTGTAATAATTATTGTGGACAATTATTTTGGACCGAAATTGTTTAAATGTGTGCAACACACTGATACCTAAACTGGCTTTTATCTCGGTAAAAACTGAAACATTATACAACTATGTAACTAATGTCTATTTCAAATAAATTTTGAAGTTGCTTCGCAAGTATACTAATAACAAATGAACAAAGCATTCACCGATGGCCTAAAGTTTGAGAAAAAAAATCGAGAAAAAAAAAGGAAATTACAAATTGATGTACTTAACTCAAATTTCATATTTAGATCACTTTTTTAATTTGGAAGAACTTTTCCTTATAAGATTTTGCTGTATCTTTATAATTTAAGGTACTTTACTCTTGACGCGATTTCGGAAAAATGACATTTGCGTCCGCACTAAGAGCAGTACGTAAAATTTGAAACTAGTTTACTATTTTAGGGCAAGCACCAACTTTTATGAAGAATAAAATTTTCTGAGAATCCAATAATAAAGAAGTTTACCATATGTTGCATACTTTTTTGGACACACTGTATATTCATGGTACTGCACCGTGCACAAAATCCTGGTACATAGTACGGAGGTAATTAGAACATGTATTCTTCCAATCGGGAAACTCTCTGAAGAATCTCAAGAGGACCGGAATAAAGACTGCCGTAGATTCCGCGAACACCATACCAGAAAGCAGTCACGTATATCCACGAATATAGATTTGCTAAATATGCTTTTAATAACATCCGATCCGGTAATCAACTCATTCAGAGAAGTTCCTAAAAAGAAAATAGAGAAATTACCGGTGGAAGTTCTAATTTTAATTGTCCCGCCTTCAATATAATCAAAAGTACCACGTCAGGTAACCTGTGACAATGACAATGAAGATTTTTTAGTATCTAGTTCGGATGAATCTAACAGTGATGATGAGTCATGTAATGAGTAATGATGCAGTAGTATTAAGCATTTTGTTAGGTTGTTAATTTTTGTTTATCATAATACATTTGTTATTGCTATTTTTATATTATTGTTATTATTATTGTAACTGTTATTGTAATTTGGTCTATTATACGTTCGAGTAAACGTTATTGGATATTCTGTGATTTGTTAAATTGTGTGAAAATATATTTTTTACATGAATTTTTATTTTCTATTTAAAATTTTCATTATAAATATTTTCCCAGCTCCTAAAGTAAAATAAAAGATTAATTATTCAATGAAATTTAAAAGTGTTATTCAACACGACGAAAATAATTACATTTCAAAATTAAATATTTTTGTCCCCTTAGCTTGTATTAGACGATTCACTGTGCGGAGGCGCGGCGGCGGAGCCTGATTTGGATTAAACGGCGGGCGGTCCAGGTCAGGGTCAGGGGGACTGGACTTCGGTTACTTCGTAGATTCTCCCGTTGTAGTTGAGAATGGCATTATACCTATATATCACATTATAATAACTTTTGATCACTGCTTTTACTTTTCAATGTGTGCAAAACCGCTTTAAGTAATTTTATAAGAAAGTGTTCTAGTAACGGTTGTTGATGGATATGGTCTATCTGGTTTCTTACTGTATTCCCCGGGCTATCCACAGAGGATCTCCACGTATACAATCTGCGGTCTGGTAGTTTGAAGAAGATATTTGCTAGCACAATATTTCTAACTTGACATAATTCTATTAGTCGATCCTCTATTGTAACTTTCTCCCAGAGCACAACCCTCCGTGTGCGATTCTACATACCGAATGTTACAAACCCCAAATTAGCTTAATTTTAGTTGTACCTGCATTATGTAGATATTGGCTCAAATATTTCTATTTCAAACCCTCTGCAATCAAATTGTAAATAAGTTGCTTTTCCACAAGGATATATCTCAATAATTGCAGCGTGAGTGCTATAAACTGCCCATCCAGATGTTGCTGAAAACATTTTCTCGAGCATTATCTTTTTCATTCTCTGAAACAGGCATAGTAAGTAGTAACACAGACATATTCATACTTGAATAGGTAATATTTAAAAAGGAATTTTGTTTATTGATTGTTACACATTAATTACGAAGATTATTATCAATTTAAGTACATCGTGAATTGTTTTCTGGTTAAATAGAAACTTGCATCGTAAAAGTACGAAGTTCATATTATGGCGCCAACCAAGTGATACTTATTAATTTTGCTATGAAAAGTGCTAGCCGAACCAGTAATCTACGCAAGAAACTATTTAATTTTATACGGGTCGGTCAAGTTTGCCCCCCGTATTAAACAAATTTCAAAAATAAATGAAGCATAATTTTGCACACATTTTGCACACCGCAAATAAAATTTTGCACACCCACACAAGGAACACTAGAGCTGTTTTTTATACGGGGGGCAAACTTGACCGTTCCCCCCCGTCTGTTACAAAATTGAAAAAATTTGATGTCACTCGATTCGGCAAATTTTGCACACCCATTTTCAAATTTTGCACACTTTTCTGGGGAAAGTTATGAGGTGTTAAAAATTTAAATCCCCCCCCCCCCCCCGGTTTGTCAAAATGTGGAAACATTTGGATGCAGCTAGGTTCTACTAATTTTGCAGTTTTGCACGCCTATTTTAAAATTTTGCACACTTTTCTAGGGAAAGTTATGAGGTGTTAAAGCTTGCATTTTCCCCCCCGTTTGTCAAAAAGTTTTAAAATTTTGATGCTGGTAGGGTCAACTGATTTTGCACATTTTGCACACCAATTATCAAATCTTGCACACTTTTTTGGGGAAAGTTATGAGGTATTAAATATTTTTTGAACATTCCCATTTTCCAGTCTGGACAGTATCACTAATTTCTGTAGATCCACGGAGATACATACCGTTGGAATGTGCTGCTTCCAAGTTTTGCACACCCACACAAGGAAAACTAGAGCTGATTTTTATACGGGGGGCAAACTTGACCGTTTCCCCCCGTCTGTTACAAAATTGAAAAATTTTAATGTCACTCGATTCGGCAAATTTTGCACACCCTTTTTAAAATTTTGCACACTTTTCTGGGGAAAGTTATGAGGTGTTAAAAATTTAAATTTTCCTCCCCGTTTGTCAAAATGTGGAAACATTTGGATGCAGCTAGGTTCTACTAATTTTGCACAGTTTTGCACGCCTATTTTCAAATTTTGCACACTTTTCTAGGGAAAGTTATGAGGTGTTAAAGTTTGCATTTTCCCCCCCGTTTATCAAAAAGTTTTAAAATTTTAATGCTGGTAGGTTCAACTGATTTTGCACAATTTTGCACACCAATTATCAAAACTTGCACACTTTTCTAGGGAAAGTCATGAGGTAGTAAATATTTTTTTGAACATTCACATTTTCCAGTCTGGACAGTATCCCTAATTTCTGTAGATCCACGGAGCTACATACCGTTGGAATGTGCTGCTTCCAAGTTTAATCTATGTTAGTGATTTGCTCGAACCCGTCTGTTTCTGTTTCTTGAAAACATATTATCTGTGTGTTCAAGGACCTCGCACTAAATACATTGAAAACCGGCATCGGTGAAATTGTTTGAGGTTATAGTATGCTAGAGTCCTATCCCTGCTGATAATATTTCCTCAAAAATTGGGGGGGGGGGGGGGTCCACCCGTCATATTTTTGAGTTAGTGCTGCCTAAAGATACGCCACTGGAAAATTTAAAAGATCACATTATATTACTTTACTGCAAATAAATTTTAGAAAAACATGAAAAAAAGGTGGGAATTTGGTTTATTTGGTTGAAAATACATACCTTTAGAAGATTGAATCATGTTTTGAAGTTTGCCGGCCCGCAAAGTATCTACAGGATGGTCCAAATCATACAGTTTAACCGTTGATTGATCAACGGTTTAACTTACATTATTTTGTTGCACTTTTGTCCTCATAATGAATTTCTTAAGTTAAAGTTTTTGAGACACTCCTACAGGGTTTCCGAAGTTAAAATTCAATTGAATATTACGTACAACGGACTATTTATTCTAACTTATTGTAACGGCTAATAATTAATAAAATATTGAAATATATTTTTTACATATTCACTGGATTAGAGTAACTAACAGGGTGATTCCAAAGTAAGGTTAGTTACGTATGTACAGGGCGTTCAGAAGAAAAGCCCAAAATAGGGATCAATTATAACTCGTATGTCCAAACGAAACAAAAAAAAACAATCTATTCAACAAGTAAGATTTTGTACATTTTTATCGTACTCACAACACAAGTTTTATGTGTTACTCACTTATAAATAAAACGAACGTATAACATAATTAAACCACGAAAATACCTAACAGGCATTCCAATTATTGCAATGTAAATAATTTTCGAGGTAGGTGACATTTTGCGATCCAAGAATTTAAAAATAGATTCAGTGCCCAGTAGTATACAAATAGGTTGTATCCATAGGGCGCAACAATTAGTATAGGCTTCACTTGACTTGATGATATCATTTTTGAAAGTTATATAGATCTGACGAGGAGTTTAATAATTTTTTTTTCGATATTTCAATAGATATTGTCAATATAAGCAATTACTTTTGCCTCATCAGGAGTCGGGTTATATATACAAAGCGTTAGCAAATTCAGTAACGTTCTCCTGTATGTAGCTGGCTCTGGTTATTAAGTTTGCGCCTACTGATTACCTCAAAAATACAATGCCTGCTAACCTTCTCTGCAGACATGGTTACAGCCTGTCCCGATTGGTAATCAACGTTATAGGTCCGTCTTAATTACAAGTGAAATAACACATAAAACTTGTGTTGTGAGTACAATAAAAATGTGCAAAAACTTAATTGTTGAATAGATTTTTTTTTTGTTTCGTTTGGACAGACTTTTCTTCTAAATGCCCTGTACATATATGTCACTAACTCTACTCGTGAATCGCCCTGTTAGTTACTTTAATCCACTGAATATGTAAAGAAGATATTTCAATATTTTATAAATTTTTTAGCCGTTACAATAAATTAGAATAAATAGCTCCTTGTAAGTAATAAACAATAAAATTTTAACTTCGGACACCCTGTAGGTTGCCTCAAAAACGGTAGACTCCGCTCGATTTTCTTTGGAGTCTCGCACTATAACTCCATCCGAACGTCGGAAAATTTGATCAACACATGCAACTGGATCTTTTTGAAATGGCCAAATTTTATATTTAATAAATATTTCAGTAAACAAGGTTTTTAATAACTATTTACTATTTCCCTCATTAGCAACTTCTCTAAAATACGATAATAAATAAAAACTACCCACTTAAAAACCTTATAATTAAGCTATGTTATTTACCGTTTCATTTCAGCCTCATTTATTCATACGCGCTGTTAAATAAAAGGTATGTACAATTTGTTTTAGAAAGATTACGTTAATTTTGCTGGTAAATATTGGCAACATCTCCGTCATTGTATTTGGATTGTCTAAAACAAAACTAGTTAAAATGTAAGAATAGAATACACTCATCTAATCCATCATACCTTATTAGCGTTCTTATCCATATGCATAACGCACGATATTCGAAGCTGGACCTAAAGTGAGAATTATAATAATAAGTGCTGCTAATAGATACCCTATACGCTCGTGACCCAACAATATCGGCGGTTTGGTATATTTTTGAAAAAAAAACATCAATTCAATTTTGAATTGAAAAGCCACTTACGAGCAAAGCCACTTAAGAAAAAGTTGATTGAACACTGACTACTGACTGACTGACTAAAGTAAAAACTATCCTGCCTGTGCTGCAAATGATGATCTTAAATTGGGAGGGAAACCATATTTTAACCGAGAACCAGTTTGATCGGAAAATTCCCAGGAGTTCCACGGAATACTACCAGTTCTTATACAATTCCATGGTGGTTTGCCAATACCGACTAAGGTGTTATTGGGTTTGCCCCTGACCTTTTTAAAGATAATTTTGCATCTACGTAGCAGCTTACACAATTTATCCATACGCTTCCGCGCGATTACAGCAACTCAAGTGGCGGTTTAAAAATCTAGCCAATTGCTTTGAATATCTTACTGTTGCTCCCCGGTGGGATTTAGGTACAAATACTACCTGCGAATCATCGTTACAAAAGGAATTCTTGCTAGAAAAGATGTAAGATTGGATTGATTTGGTTGCACCGCCGGCCGGATGCATATTTGTAAACTGCAGACACTGTAGGGCCTCCCCATAGGTCGATCGTAATATAAATGTAGTTGTTTTTCATGCGTTGGGTTGATTTTGGTTAATTTTTGTTGGATTGCGCCCACGAAGCGAGGGAGGCTCATGCATGAATGAAAGCTCGCGTGAAGAAGGGCGCCCAATTGTTTATATGGATGGGATGGAACATACATACTGTTATGTTTTTCCCGTGGGTTCTGAAGGGAATTACAATTTTTACTATTTCAAACTAATACTCTCCTTATTCTCTACCACTGTATGAAATTAAACACACTAAACTACTCTTTTAACTTTGCAACTAATAGCTCTTTACAATTCAACGCTCAACACGCTTTAGGTCTACTACTTATGTACATAAAATCTCAAATCTATCACGAATACTCGGGAACAAGCGGGGCCACTCTATATGATTCTCGACCAGGGCATCGAGATAATTCTAGCGTTCCTGAATCTTCGCGGCCGGCGATGACTCATACATAGACGCTGCAAGCGGCAAGGCCAGTTCTATAGGGTAGCACAAAAACATTCGGATGGTTGCTAGCCGTGACAATACATTCATCACATACAATCCAAAAATGTTGGAACGACGAAACTGAGGAAGGCATAAGGCAACCTGTATCAAAACGCACACGCCTAATAATCGTAAATGCTGGAGGAGAAGATGGTTTTGTGCCAAATTCATATGCCAGATGGAAGTCACACTGCAATACTGGGGATTACCATAATGAGATGAATTATGAAAATTATGAAAAGTGGGTAAAAAACAACCTAGTGCCGAATTTACGCCCTAACAGTGCAGCAGTAATCGACAACGCGCCATATCATAACGCGCAAATAAATAAGTGTCCTACATCGTTAACAAAGAAAGAAGACATGAGAAAGTGATTAGATGAGAAAAATATTCCATCTGGCGATAAAATGTTAAAACCGGAGCTCTGCGGTCTTATTAAAACGACGAAACCAAGGGAGAACACTTATAACATCGATGAAATATTTTCCAGAGCGGGACACACGGTGGTAGGACTACCTCCGTATCATCCTGACCTTAACCCTACTGAAGTAGTGCTGGCACATATGAAGGAGTTTGTGTAGAGAAGGAACGTAACTCTTAACTTGACAAATGTTATAAAATTAACCGATGAGTTTTTTGAACATTTTACGGTGGAGCAGTGGAAATCACGCTGTGAAAGAGCAAAGAGAATTGAAATTGAGTATATGGAAAACGAACATATGGTGGACATTGTTGTAGATGAGTTAATAATAAATTTGAATGACAATGACAGCAGTTCAGACGAGACCTCTGATGATGATTTAAGCGAGGGTTCCCTGTCGAAAGTAGAAGAATTTTTTTTTCAGTCCACTTGCAAAGGCGTTGCAGCGTTGCCTATAACACCCTAATGGGCACTGCAAGTAGGAAACGGCGAGGAAGAAAGATACCGATTGACTCCCTTAAAGATATTTAGACTGTAGCCAACAGGGAACATTTCGATTGGCAAGGAGTTCCAGATGCTGGTCACACGCCAGAAGAAAGAATTTTGATAGAAGCTGGTTCTGGGCGTGTTCTGTTGAAGAGCATATGGATGAGATTTTCTAACTCGTCGTGTGGAACGAACAAAGCTGGCACTGGAGGGAATCAGAGTTGTCAGTTCGGTTGAACACCTTCCGTGATAACATCGGTAAAAAAGGGAGAGATCACCCACCATCCGCCTATGTTCCAAGGTGTGAAGGGAACGAGTTAGTGTTTCGTCGTTAATAAGTCTGACAGCTCGGTTCTGGATGGAGTCCAAGAGCGCCAGAGCATGTTTGGGAGCAGAACTCCAAATGTGAGAGCAATACTCCAGAGTAGGTCTGATTTGCGCTTTATAGAGTGTAAGCAGCTCATGGGAGCTAAAGTATTTTTTGGCACGGAAAAGTACACCCAGATTTTGAGCGGCACACTTGGCGAGACCTCGGACATGCTCATCCCATGAAAAGTTAGTGCTTGCGGTTATTCCAAGAAGCAAAAGATAGCAGGAGAAAGGATTTCCCCCTTCATGATGATGTCAAGGCAGTTTCCCTTAGTTTTTCTCCGGGAGAACCCAGCAGTCTGTGTCTTTTTGGCATTGAAGGTTACAAGATTGTTGGATCCCCATTCGACAATTGTGTTTAAGTCTCGATTGATTGAGTCAGCCTGTTATCTTCTTAGTTGTCCCAGAGTGGCCGATAATAATGGTTTGTCAGAAGAAAAGGATGATACAAGACTGCCATCGTCTGCATAGCTGTAAATGGGGTTTTCAGTAAGCTTTAGTAGGCCATTTATGTGCAGCAAGAACAAAGTTGGAGACAAAACCGAACCTTGCGGAACACCAGCATTGATGGCAAATGCCTCGGACAAGGCACCATCGATAGCGACCTGGATACTCCTTTTATCCAAAAAACTAGACAATAGTGTATGTAGAGCCGGTGGAAAGTCATAAGCTGAGAGTTTGTCCAGGAGTGATTTGTGCCACCCCGGTCGAAGACTTTGAAGATGTCAAGAGCAACGACTCGGGACTTTCCGTGTTTCTCCAGGGTTGAATTCCAGATGTGTGTTACATAGGATATCAGATCTCATGTTGAGCGCTTCGTTCTACATCCATTATGTTGTTCTGTTCAAGATATTTTAGGATCTTGGTGTTAATGACTTTTTCCATTACCTTGGCCACTACTGGGGTTAAAGATATTGGACGGTAATTACTAGCAATATTTTTCTTTCCCTTCTTAGGTACAGGTTGCACTCTAGCGCGCTTCCAGAGGGCTGGGAAAATACCTCTATTGTAGTATAAGGTATATAGAAGAGGTGTCAGCTCCACCCTCCCTTTTGTGCATTCCTATTGGTTTAATTGAGACCTATAACGGAACTGTGGGGTGGATGTACCGTCGCCACTTTATTTATGATCCCGTTTGAACGTCCTTGTCTTGTCTCACTCATATTCTTCTTTTCCTTATACAGTGGCAAAAGTCATTTACAGGCGCTCGGAAAATACAAAAAACTAAGTATTTCATTAAAATATAATCTAATATTTTAGCATTTGAAGAAAAAGTGTATTAGTCCTACCGTCTGACGAGTCCTAGCGATTTGCGTTGGCGCGTTACGAGAGACAGCTCTATCAAGTAAAGTCTCGACAATAGATACATCAGAAGCCTGGTGAAAACCTGCAAGAGTTTGAGGCAGACGTTAGGCTTCTCATTCAATTGGCCTACCCGGGAGTAACAGAAGAATTTCAAGAGGAACCTGCTGCCCAATATTTCGTGGATGGTATCAGAGATCCAGAAACTCAGAAGATGCTTTGATAACAGCAGTAAAGCTTTGGGTAGAGCGGTAGAAATCGAGGCGGCCTGTAACATATCAAAGCCCAAAATCAGGGCCGTATCCATCCAAGCAGGAAAGCCGGCAAACAGCTGTGAACTGACTGAGATGGGCGAAATGTTGAAGAAATTAACGGAAGTTCTTCGGGCCACGGGGAGATTCCGGGAACCAATAGATAGATAGGCCACATAACCGAAATGTCTCAAATCAGTGCTATATATGTGGCAGGACTGGGCATTTCAAAAGAGACTGCCGAATACAACTACGGTCTAGATCTACATCCAGAGACGCTAGGGCCTCAAAGTCAAATCAGGAAAATTTCAATTAGTCAACATTGCGGGGCGGGTGATGGCTAAAGAAGATAAAGCCTCCAGGATCGTCTTCATAAAAAGTCTAGGAAAAAACGCCGACAGTCTAACTAATAAAGGAAAGTTCATCGGAAAAGCTATTATAATAAAGTACTGTTGACACTGGTGCGGCGGTATCGGTATCTTTGGTAAAGTCCAACAGAGTAAATAGAGTAGAAGTCCTACCCATATCGAAGAATGTAGTTTTACGTATGGTTAACGGTGAGACTGCTGAAGTATTTGGAGAAATGGATATTGAACTTCAACTGGGACGAATTAAATTACACCACACAGTGTTAGTAGCCGACATAGAGGACGAATTTATTTTGGGGATGGATCTCATCAGTCAACATGGATTCTCTTTTGAAAATAAACTTCACCTTCTGAAGTTTGGCACCGAAGAGTTCATCCATACCAAAACAGACGATGGCACACCGATTAAAGTAGTGGCGGCATGTCAGAATAAGCGGAAACCGAGCAGATAATTTTTGGGAAAATGGATGATTTTGGAGGCTGCATCGGACTCATCCAACACCACGATTTGCCTTGCAAACACCTCGTAGGTAAAGCACTAGTCAAAATTGACGGCGAAATACCGATAAGGATTGCAAATATTTCATCCAATTCCATCAAAATCAATAAAGGAGATCTAATAGCCACTTGCGAGCCGCGAAACGCGGTCAGAAGTAACATCCTCAACATCACCTAAGGAAGTCCTAGAACATTTCCAGAAATCATGGCATCATCTGTCTTCCGAAAAACTGAAGAAAGCTACACAATTTATCAAAGAGCAGAGCACAGGCTTTGAAAGGGAAAATAGCAATCACCATAAAACATAAAATCGACACTGGGAGTGCTCACCCCATTCGGCAGCATCCTCGGAGGTTGCCAGTGAAGAAGCAGCAAAAGGTTACTACATTAGTGGATAAAATGCTAGATGATGGAATTATTGAGCATTTCCCTCAATATCTGTATGGGCAAGAACTTCTAATAAGGACTGATCATGCAGCACTTAAATGGCTTTTGGATATGAAACAGCCTGAAGGACAGGTAGCCAGGTAGCTTGAAAAGTTACAACAATATAACTTTAAGATTAAGCACAGTGGATAATACAGATGCTTTATCCAGAAGACCATGCGAGGATAATTGTAAGCATTGCCAAAGAATAGATCAACGAGAAGGAATTACTCCCATTAGACAAATGAAGTTTGAGGTTCATCAGCAGTGGACCACAGAGCAACTCAAGAAGGATCAGCTTGAGGATAGTGAAATAGCACTATTGCTAAAAGCTAAAGAAGAACATCAACCAAGATCAAGCTGGAGAAAGATTTCAACTGAAGGATTTACTTTTAAAACTCTGTGGGCTCCGTGGGATTCCCTGGTAGTGGAAAATGAACTTCTTGAACGAGCCTGGGAAAGCCCCGATGGATAAGTAGTGAAAAGACAGTTAGTGGTACCAAGGAGGAATATATCGGAAGTTCTGAAAGAAAGAAGTTCATAACGGAAAGTCTGGTGCTCATCTCGGAGTGAACAAAACAATTGACAAAATCCGCGACAGATTTTCCTGGGTCAACTACTGCCAGGATGTGAAATCGTGGTGTCGGCAGTGCGCAACCTGTCCCGCAAGTCAAGGGCCCAAAACAAGATCTAGGGGTAAAATGAAACAATATAATGTGGGCCTACCGTTTGAACGTATCGCCATTGACGTAGCTGGCCCTTTTCCAGAAACAAATAATGGTAACAAGTACATTTTAGTGGCAATTGACTATTTCAGTAAATGGCCTGAAGTGTTTGCGATTCCCAATCAAGAAGCTGTTACCATAGCAGAGGTACTCGTGAATAACCTGTTCAGCAGATTTGGTGTTCCGTTAGAGCTGCACTCAGATCAAGGACGCAACTTCGATTCCAAGGTCGTAGATGAACATCAGAAGGATTGGGATCAACACATACCACTATTTTTGATGGCTTATAGATCAGCAGTCCATGACACGACAGGACTAACACCAGCCATGGTTTCATCTGGAAGAGAACTCCGGTTACCCTGTGACCTATTATTCAAAGCGCCAAACAACCAGGATATGGAAATTCAAGACTACGTGGACTCTCTTAAGGAAAAGTTTCTATACATCCATGAATTAGTCAGAGAAAACACGGAGAAAGCTAGTGACCTAATGAAGACACGATATGATCTCAAAGCTATAATTCTATGGGATTTCAGATGAACGATAAAGTCTAGTTATATAATCCGCAAAGCAAGATGTCCCAAGCTAACGCCAGTATGGAAAGGACCCTATACAGTCATCAAACGAATTAATGACGTGGTGTATATAATTCAACGTAGCCCCAGAAGCAAACTGAAAGTTGTCCACCTCGGCAGGCTCAAAGCATGTCACGCACATGAACTAGCTGATCGGGACGATCAGGTTTAAGAGGGAGGCAATGTCACGGCTAGCAACCATCCGAATGTTTATGTGCTACCCTATAGAACTAGCCGCTTTGTCGCGTCTACGTATGAGTCATCGCCGACCGTGAAGCTTCAGGAACTGTGGAATTCTCTAGATGCCTTAGTCGAGAATCATATAGAGTGGCCTCGCTTCTTCCCGAGTATTCGTGATAGATTTTATATTGTATATAAAGAGCAGATAGCGGCGAGCTGCAGTTAGTTAATCATTGAGTGTTGAATTGTAAAGAGCTATTAGTTGCAAAGTTATAAGAGTAGTTTGGTGTGTTTAATTGTATACAATGGTAGATAATAAAGAGAGTATTATTGTAAAATAGTAAAAGTTGTGATTTCGTTCAGAACCCACGGGAAAAACGTAACAGTATTTATGTTCGTCTTTCTGTGTACGTCGAGGGGTACGTATTAGGTAAATACGTATTTCATTTCGTATTTCCGAACATGTTTCAATAGTTCACTTTTGTATAAATACACAAATGAAAGAATCGAGAAATTAATAATTCAACTTTCAAGTAAAATGACTATAAATAAAAGTCTATTATTTAATACTGAGAAATGTAAACCTAATCTTGGGCAGCCAGCCAAAAGAAAACGTACTTATTATAATAACTTTCATATTGATCAGGACCCTAATCACAAGCATATACATAATTTTCGCATGATCATGTTTTCTTGTTGGCACTTATTATTTTCTTTAATAAAGTACTTACGTATAATATCAAATTAACGACCTCACTTGTTTTTAATGTTTCTGCACCTGTGCCAAACGACTTATCAATTCTTTTTTAGATTTCTGGCATACACACTCTATATTTTCCTTGATATTCATATGATGCACTGATGCTTCGTCATGTTTCTGTGGGCAGAATAAAATGCATTGACAACCATATGGACAAAGTACAAAAATTTAAATTTTTGGTTCTTGCGAAACAGCATTTTGCACTTTCGTGATAATATGTGAAAAAATAAAGCAAGCAACGAACACATTCAACTTGCGCAAAAATAAAAAATAGCTTCCTTATTTTACGACAAATTTGTTAGTTCCTTAGTAGGGTAAACTAACCAATTAGGTACTGGACAGTTCGAATTTCATATCCAAAAATAAGATTTCTATTCGTCATTTAGGATCCCTGACTTTTCAGAGATGGCAGCATATATATTTTATGCGTTTTACCACCATAAGAGCGCTCTTTCTGTGTTTTCACAATAAATACTCTGGTTTTTCTCGATGTGGTAAATAGTTGTGTATGTGTTAAATTATTTTGTCAATTCGTTTAAATAATAGATATTAAAAAAAAAAACAAGAAATTACCGCTTGTATATTGGTAAGTTTTGCAACGTTTCCAGCGCGGTAAGTATAGATAGGTTAGAATTTCGGGAGGGTCCAATAACTAAAATAAAAAAT
>MU183358.1:0-31068 GCA_016904865.1 Pissodes strobi
ATCCCATAAAAGGAGGTTTAACATCTCTATTATTTATGTTCCTAGACAACTAAAAATATAACGTATATTTTCACTAAATAGCCCACACGCGTCCCAGTTGTATAAATTGAACAAGGTAAAAAAAGATGAAAGCTAGAATTAATTATTGTTACTATCAAGAAAACAGAGTGGATAAAAATAACATATTTATTTATTTTTGGCTTCAGACCATTCTGCTAACACTGAGGATGTATTTTAATCCTTTTTAGGGCACCGAACGAAATTTCAATATTTTGAGTTAAAAATATTTTCATTTACAACAAAATAGGCAAAATACAAAGTATACATGTAAAACGAAAACACGGATTATAATGTGGTCAATATTAAACGCCACCCGTCATTTTTTTTCTTTTTTACCCCTTACTCGAGAAGTCTTCAATCAATTGATTCGCAAGAACACTTCTAAAAACTAGTTGTGATTTGGGTTTATTCTTTAGCTGATGCTTCATAAAATCGGATTTATATAGAATATAAGAGTTGAAAACTGTCGCAACTACCAAATAATAAAAGGTTTTCAGCCACCACTTTCTTAACCTTGCAGCTGGTCGAACAAATCCATTCCTCCCATATTTTGGTTGTATACTCGATACTTTTTGTGCAGCTGAAGGAAATTTTAACTTCCTCTTTGTTAATTCGTTTTATGCTTGATTTATCTATAGGGACCGCTATTCGATTTTTGAGGCATGTATTGCTTGAGGTGGGCTCTACCCTCGAAAGCAACCATGCCCTCATCCACTGAAAGGTTCCTACTAGGGTTGCAGGAACTATTTGGTAATGTAGATATCATTGGTCATACTTTATATAGTTTGTCAAAACCATCTACCAAATAATACAATGTGGTGGCTTAAATACCACTTTCTTAACTTTGAAACTGGTGGAACAAATTCATTCCGCCCATATTTTGGATGTAGCCCTAGATACTTTTTGTGCAGCCGACGGCAATTTTAACTTCCTCTTTGGTCCTTCGTTTTACGGTTGACTTATCTATAATGACTACTCTTCGGTTTTTGAGGCGTGTATTGCTTGAAGTGGGTTCTACCCTTGAAAGCAACTATGCTCTCATCCACTTAGACGTTCCTACTAGGATTGAAAAAATTAAGAAAACTATTTGATAAGAGAGATATCATTGGACTTGCTTTGTATGTTCGTCAAAACCATCTTCACCTTTCTTTGGTATTGACCCGTTATTAAAAATCGTAGTAATTAACTTGCTGTTGGCAGTTTGCTTGGTTTATGATCAAAGTCGGGGTCAGCTACTGAATCGTCGCTATCAAAATCGGATTATTTGTTTATATCAGCATAGCTTCTTTTTACCTGACTGGATATACTTGGTAAAAAAGTGTATGGTCAAATAGCATCACCCCATTCACAGTCTCCAGCTTTGATGGATAAATTTGAATACATCGGCATGATTTCTACTACCTAATTATTTCAAATTTATTTTGTCATGTGATTGCTTTAAAGCATGTAAAGAAAAATACTTCCCAGTGTCCCGGCTGCATATCACGTTCAGACATTGCTCTTTGTGTACCGCTCATTAATATCGCCTTTAGTCTACCTCTTCTCTTTCATTATGGAGGCACACATCTCAACAATTTCATTGGGGCTTCTTGTCTTTTCTACATGCTCGTACCACACAAGTTGGCTCCTTTGGATTTACTCTATAATTTTTGGGCGTACTTTCATTATATCGGCTGTTGGTAATTCGTTTCATTCTTAATATTCAGGCCTCTCGTCTCCAAAAGTCAATTTCAAGCGCAAGAAGACTTCATTGTAAAGCGTTTGTTAATTGTCATACCTGACACCCATAGAGTACTATTCCAAGTAACACAAAAAGGTTTATAAAGTTTAAATAAACGTTTATATCACTAGTTTATATAGTAAAACGATGCTATAGAAGATAAAATAATCAATTATATATTACTTATATGGCTGCTATTTGTCTTAAAGGGACCACTTTACTCAGCTATTATATAAAAGTGTAACTAAATGCTCCAAAAAAACATATTCTATAATACTTCTATATAACTCTTTTAACACGTATATATGCCTAATATATTGCCACTATATAACTTCTTGAACTAAGTATAGCGCTTACCATCACCATTATAAAGAACATATAAAGCATCTATATAGTGAAGTTAAACTTGCTCTTAAATTGCAATAATGCTGTAACTGTTTTTTTTTAAGACATAAATGCAATTTACGCGATTAAATATGCCTTATATAACTTTTATATATTTGGAAAGAGTTAACGCGTCATTATATCTTCTATATTGTAAAATGGTTACCGGAATATCTCCTACTCCACTAAAACTCAAACTCAAACAGACATTTTGATAATTACAGAGGTTGTAGGAATAGCCATTCAGAATGGCGTCTACAGGATATGGAATTATTTGAACGAGTTTTGTATAAAAAGCTATCGAGGGCAGGCGGGAGTACCTAAAAACGACATGCCTGAAAAAAATTGATTGTAATTATGTAATAAGCTACCTCGTAAAATTACTACTCGCCATCAAAATTTAGAAAATTGACCATTTTTCTAAATTTTTAGAAATTATTTTCGTCACTTTTTTTTCATAAAAATCAATAATTTTTTAATAAATTGATCCGAAACATGTGTTTTATATGAATTCTAATAATTTTGATGAATAGAATGTATTAATTTACTACCAAAACCCAATTTTGTTTTCTAATAAAATGTCGTTTCATCTATCAACATTAGATTTCAGTAAACAATGTGGAGTCGCTAACAAAAATTCTTAACATCCTGTGTAGTGGTATTTCACGACGCCATTTTGCTTCAACAGGTAATATGTCCCTTTAATTAAATAATTTCTATAAAGATATCATTTGTCTGTATAAGAGGATCTTAAGCATGCTTACAAAGCAAGTATATAGCTTAAAAGCCATAATGAATGTCTTTATAGAACAATTAAAAAGCTACTTTATAGCAGCTCTCAAGAAACTAAGTTAAAGAACAAATATATCATTTAAGCAAATGGTGATCTGAGATTCTGCAATAACTCCATATAGTCATAAATGAAGCACTTATAAATAATTTTTAAAGCAATTCGGATATAAAGCGCCATTCTATGTGTTACTTGGGATGCTTTTAAATATGGCGTTATATGAGATGGTTGCCTAACGGATTTATTAAAAGATATAATTTGTTTTATCCAAGCTTTCGGTCAGTGTCGTGACCTTCTTCAGGGCTAAAAGTTATTTATATATAATAATGTATAATACATAATTTCAATTTTGTGGTAACTTACAATCAAAACTAGTTAAATTTAATATTGGGAAAGGATGATCAGGGTTTAAAAAAATGTGCTAAAAATTGCTAAATTTTAGAATATCCGACAGATATATATAAAAATGTCAAAGTCAATAATTTACTTTCTTTCAAAATAAATAATTTACGAGGTGTTAAAAGAATACTTGATATTTGTTGTAGTTTATTTAATAATAATGGTAAGGTGTGTTGGTATATAATTATCTGTGAGTTAGTGATAGATAATTCACCGCACATAAAACATCGACTTGTTGAAACACTTCAACAAAAACCAAGGACGAGAAGCCAAGTCTTTTGCTATAAGTCACGGACTTTTTTTAAAAACTAATCCTGACCTCTGCACCGCAACTGTCCAACCTCCGTTGGGCTCATCTGACCACAATCTTATCCCCACAACCTGTGAAATTGCTATCAAAGCACAGGAGCCACAGGTACCCCGAAAGGTTTGGCATTACACGCGAGTGTTATCTCCCTTTTCCTTGGAAAGAGATAGGGATCAAAACACTTCTGAATCTGCTGATGAGAAAACTCAAGTTATTTTAGCTGGTATGGAAGCTTTCATCACCTCTTCCATGAAACGTATCTCAAACAGTAAACGATGGTTTGGGAAAAACTGCTCAAGAGCGGTCCATGCTAAAAATGCCGCCTACCGCAAATGGCGCCGAGATCCGACAGCCGAAAATCGGAATATACTTATCACGACCAGAAACGAATGTAAGCGGACTATCGACGTGAGCAAGAACGGACACAACGAGCAGATCAAGACCAGGCTTCTCAACAGTCCTAACCAATCATGATCATTTTGGTCGGTTGCCAAAGCTGTCAATCAGGGTTTCTCAAAAGCGTCAATCCCATCACTTACCAAAGATGATGGCCCAATATCGGAAACGACCAAAGAAAAAGCGGTCTGGTATTTCGTCAACGCAAAGTGAAACAAATACTCAAAACCCTAGACACTAACAGTAGGGATACCATGGGGGATTGACTAGCCACCGCCGCGGTGGAGGTGCGCAGTAGCAAAACCACGTGGGCTACGTCAAATTTAAGGCATGGCACCCAACAGCTGACATTTGACAGATGACAGTTGACAGCATCAACCACGTGGGCTACGCCATATTTAAGGAGTGGCATCCGACAGCTGACAGATGACTTTTGTTAGTTTGAGGGATGACCGTTGACAGCTGACAGGTACGTTCGCAATCTCTCGGCCATTCTTGGAAATACCTAAATTAATAATAAAAGTCTTGGAGTCCTGCGGGGATCGAACCACGAACTCTCAGCATGCGAGACAAAGATGATACCGCTAAACCAATCGAACCTTGAAGAATTCCTATTTAGAAGTGTATATATTACGCAATAGGGTTTATGTTCATTTAATAATTCGGTTCAGGCTAAGCTAATACCGTTTTACTATAGATCACCACGTGACCTACTCCATCTACCCCGTATCTAATGTGATGTCATCATCATGCCAAAGAGACCTAACCACTAGTAAGGGGGGTAGTTTTAGGGGTGAGTTTAGCGTAGCCTTATTATGAGACGCATGTGCAGTTATGATAAGATAATATATAAATGGTAAGTTAATTGCTTAAACTCTTCATATTTACTTGAGACAGAGCCTACAATTTTCAGTGAAATATTTAAATACGTAAACAAAAGAAAAGTGATGTTTTGTAAAAAGTGTGAAGATATTAGCCATAATATTTCAAGTAAATCCTATTTGGATTTGATAGACTGTTATGCCGCCAGCTCGGAAAAGACTGAGGTGGGATCCCAAGAACTTGAGAAGTACTCGATGTCCTCGACCATTAAATGGACGAAAAATGTTGTGTTAATTTTGTTTAAATCGCGTTAGCGATTGTTTCAATATATCCTGTGGTAAATGGTATATGAAGTATAAAGATACTGTACACAAGAAGAAGAAGGAAAAGGAGGATGAGAAGTAATAAGAAAAACCACAAAGAGAAATAACTACTTTTATCATTTCAAATAATTATTATTACAATACAATGTAAATTTCAAACAGCTGTATTAAATAATAAAAATATAAACCATGTCACATTTGAAGTTATTTATTATTATTAAACCAAACTTGTATACATAAGCTTGGTTAGTAATATACAACAAGATACAGCTATAAATAAAATTAAACTAAAAGCACTGGTTGAGTTAACCATCTCATTGGTGTTATGGAGAGTAGAATTATCACTGATCAATGTTTTCCATTGCGTTTCTGCAAAGGTTAGGTTGTTACACTGAAGTCTAAACTTTCAGCGTATATACTTTATAGCAGATGATGGAACATTAGTTGTAAAAACTCCTATGTATCTGTGGTCTATTGTCTGATAAATCATTTTTGACCAGGTGTTGGTTGAAATATCTTTTGTTTCTAGCATTATTGACATATCCTGCACATTATAAGGTCTGTGTACATAGAATACATATTGCGATAAGGCAACCAAGAGGATGCCTGATGAAATTAACAGTGTCATGTCTGAAGGTGTAGTGATCTGAATTCTATATTTTAGGTTTTTATGTGCGGTCTTTATCGTAGTAGAATTTACTTTCATATTACATGACTGGATCAGAAAGAAAAGAAAAATTTAATAAATATATCTTGAGTACAACTGCTTTTTATGGTTCAAAAGTAACATGTTATATAACATTAGTTTTATTAATCCAACTATTATGCTTATCGCTAAAACCTAACCATTTGACAAACACATTATTTTTTTGTCGTTTTCAAATTGTTTCAACTAATTTTTAGACAAGTCTGAAGAAGTGAGCTTAGTCTGAATTTACTCACCTAACTAATAACCGTGATAATCGAAGAGAAATTTTACTAAATTACTTCTTATACTGTTACAATTATACATGTTAAACTGAAAAACAATACTTTTATTATTAATTTAGGTATTAGTTATGTGTTGCTACAAATCCACTGTGGTACGCCTCTGGAATGAAGAACTCAAACCTATGATAATGTGCGGCCTAATGCTTACATATCTAAATATCGTAATTTATCTCTTATTTATGAACTGTAACCTTAACTGATATATTTCGGAATAATGATTCATTGCATTTTCACCGAACGTTATCTTTTTACTCCGTGATTTATCTAGGATGATAACTTTTGATTATTGTTAAGACTGCTATTTTCTCGTAGTTTATCAGTTCCACCGACATTTATCTCATTATTTTACTATAAAATGCCTATTTACCTGTAGGATATGTCTTAATCTGTTACCAGCTTTCCTTAAATAAACTCAGTTTAAGTTAAAGAGTAATTTTTTAAAGTCCAAACGTAACTGGCGCAGTCGTCGGTAGGATTGTGACCGTACAGAAGTTTCGCGTAGTGCCTTATGGAAAGCGTGTAAAACTCTGGTGATTTTTAAGTCTCTAACGGAACGCGAACCTCCAAAAAGAACACAGCGGGTGAGAAGAAACTGAATATTTCTTTTTGCCGCATCGGGCTCCAACTGGACAATCCAATTGGGGTAGCAAGCCATCAACGGACTGAATATCTGACGAGAGGCTTTAGTTAAGAAGAATCCAGCTGAAAATATCACTACCAAGGGTAAGCGAATAGTTTTTGATACTGGTTTGACCACATTTCTCTCATTTTTGAGTCCAGTTTTCCATCCTGTTATTTTTATTAGTTGTTATTGTTTTTATGATAACCCATAATTTCCTCATGTTAAAAAACAATTAAATGTTCTCTGAAATAAAGCAAACTGCTAAAAGAAATAAGAAATTTAGACAACAAGTTAGAAAATTAACTGTCGAATCAAATTCTGATTCCGATTCTCCACTTGAAGAATCTCCCAGAGATTATAAGGGTAAATTTGATTTTGATCAGTCGACAATTGAACTTGATACTTTAGTGAGTAATTTAGCTAGTATAAATTTAGAAAGAAATATGCCTAATGAAACAAATTATCAACAACTGCGGCTATTTTTAGATATTATTCCACATTTTGAAGGCGATCCATGCGAGTTAAACAATTTTATCGCTGCTTGTGACGAAACTTTCATTACTTTTCAAAATGAAAATGAAAATATTAAAAAATTAATTTTTAGAGGTATTGTAGGTAAACTTAAAGGCAAAGCATTGACTTTAATTTCAAGTCGTTTAGAATTAGATAGTTGGGAAAAAGTTAAACAAGTTCTCAAACTTTCCTTTAGTGACCAAAGGTCTTTCACATGTCTATTACATGAACTTCATAACTTCAGACCTAATTCTAGAGAAAGTACTTATAATTTTGGTGTACGCTTACAATACAATAGAAGTTTGACATTTTCTTCTATTAATAATGACCCTTCCATGTCAAACGAAGCCAAAATAGCTCAAATAGAGAATATCGAAAAACTCGTGCTTGTCACCTTTTTGAAATATTTAGCCCCAAACATTCAAACTGCGGTAAGACTTCGACATCCCCCAAATTTAGAAACTGCCATGCAAAATGTTTTAGAGGAGGAAAATTTCATTTCAATCGTAAATGATAGTAGGAGAAATAGTCAACAAATACTTCCCACGCCAAACTTCAAAACACCATTTAATCAAAATTTACCACATGCAGGCTCACAAATATTCTCAAGCCAGCCCATCCAATCAAACTCCCGATCTGGTCCACAGCAACGATTTTTTACCCCACATGTAGGCTCACAGGGCTTCCCAAGCCAGCCTATTCAAATAAACCCCCGACCTGTTCCACAACAACGATTTTTCACAAATCAACAAGTTTTTGGAAGACCCTCTAACCTTAATGTCTGGAAACCTACAAATAAACCTATTCTCGAGAAACCGACCCCTATGTCTGTAGTAACGACTACAAGACCAACTCAGATGCAATCCAGATCAAATTTTTCAAACTTCCAACAGCCTAAGCCACATTTCTTTAATGCTCAAAGTAATCCAAACTCCTCTCACCAAGCACAGCAAAGGCCCAAATTTCACGTAGAAGAATTATATCAGAATGATGCTGAACCTGCCGAACAACCCTTCAATTATGAATTAAGCCAAAGTTTTGAATCTACTGAGGAGCCGACTTCTATTCAGGAAGAAGACTTCTTCCGCCCTTCTGGGGAACCAGACTCTGAAAATATTTCAGGAGCGGCCTTCGAAAACGAAGATGAAAATTTTTATCCAGTTGCCTCTGGAGTGAATCATATCTAGTAGACGGCATGGATAATCGTAAACTCCCTTTTATCAAAATATCCAATCCTGACAAACCATTAAAATTGCTAATCGATTCTGGAAGTCATATTTCACTCCTAAATCCATACCTTGTAAAGAAATATTTTCCAAGCTTTATTATAACTAAATCAAATATAATTAAAACATCATGCGGCCAACAATTGTCAAAATATGAAGCACATATTCCAACTTTCAAAGAGTTTCAGACGAAAGGAAAAATAATATTCACATTATTTGACTTTCACCCCTTTTTCGATGGGTTAATAAGTTTTAGAGACTTAAGAAACATGGGGTTCAATTGGAATTTACAAGAAAACTATCTCTATAGGGACAATATCAAAATACCCGTATTCCAATGCTCTCCTTCTGAGTATAACTGTTTTAATATAACAGTAAATGAAAATGAAATCCTAAAGATAAAAGTCCCAACAAAAGCACAAACTGACGGTACTTACTATATCCCCCATAAACAATTTAATGATCATTGCTTTATACCTGAAGGTGTAGTGAAAGTTGAAAACGGATTAGCTTCTGTTGAAATATTTAATGTCAGTATAGAAGACACATACTTCAATCTTCAAGAACCCTTGGATGTCTTCAGTTTGAATAACTTTGAAATCTACCAAGCCGAGATAGAAAACCATAATGACTCTGTAGATAGAAACGAAATTGAACATTTACTAAGAATAAATCATTTACAAGAAGAGGAAAAGGATAAGTTGCTGAAACTTTGTAAGCAATTTATTTCGATATTCCAGAATCCAAAGGAACCTCTCTCAGCCACTACGAAAACTACTCACCAAATACTTACTACTGATGAGGAACCACTCTATACGAAGTCATATAGAATTCCTGAAATACACAAACAAGAGGTTAAGAAACAAACTAAAATGTTAGAGGATGGAATTATTTGAAATAGTGCTAGCCCCTGGTCAAGTCCTATATGGATAGTACCGAAGAAAATGGACGCTAGTGGTGTCCCAAAATGGCGGCTAGTGATAGATTTTAGACGATTAAATGCAAAGACCATTCAGGATAGGTTTCCTATACCCAACATTGATGACCTTCTCGAAAAACTCGGTAGATGCCAGTATTTTACCACCTTAGACTTGGCGAACGGATTCCATCAGATAAAAATGCATTCGGATAGCATAGAAAAAACTGCATTTTCGACAAGCCATGGACACTATGAATTTTTAAGAATGCCCTTTGGTTTAAAGAATGCTCCGGCAACTTTCCAAAGGATGATTAATGAAGTTCTTAAAGATTTTATTAATAAAACTTGCGTTGTCTATATGGATGACGTAATAGTATTCTCAACTTCCTTGGATGAACATATTCTAAACATGAAGGAAATTTTTAAGAAATTTCAAGAGTACAACTTAAAGGTTCAACTTGATAAATGTGAATTCTTGAAACAAGAAACAGAATTTTTAGGTCACGTTATTACTACCGAAGGCATAAGACCAAATCCAAAAAAAATAGACTCAATCATGAAAATGCCTCTACCAAGAACACATAAAGAGATCAAAAGCTTTTTAGGAATGATAGGTTTTTATAGAAAATTCATAAACAATCTGGCAAAAATCACAAAACCTATGACTGTATGCCTTAGAAAGGGTAAACGAGTCGAACACACAGAACAATTTATACAAGCTTTTGAAACATGCAAAATAATCCTTTGTAATGAACCAATTTTGATGCACCCGGACTTTTCCAAAATATTTACAGTGACAACGGATGCTAGCAAATATGCTATTGGATCTGTACTCAGCCAAGAAGGAAAACCCGTCTGTTATGCGAGCAGAACCCTAAATCCTAACGAAATTAATTATTCGGTTACCGAAAAAGAACTATTGGCCATCATTTGGTCTGTTAAATATTTCCGACCATATATATTCGGCCGACATTTCAAAATCAAAACTGACCACAAACCTCTGAAATGGTTAGAAAGCCTCAAGGAACCTAACTCAAAATTGGTAAGGTGGAAGTTACTTCTATCGGAATATGACTATGAAATAGACTACATTAAAGGGAAAGATAATTCGGTTGCTGATAGTTTATCCAGAAACATCCAAGTGACAGCAGAAACTCCAAACACCATCACTCCACCGACAAACACTTCAATGGTTAACGAAACAGGAGATATTGACAAATCAATACAAGAATTCTTGCAAAACAGTGAAAACTACGTCACCACGATACACTCCGCTGATGAACCACCCTTACTTTCTTATCCATACTGCCAGAAACCCCTTAATTATCATAAACATCAAGTGATCATAAAAATATCTGACGGATCTATGGTTCCTCGTATAATTAAGGAAAAGATATTTGACAATCAAAGGTATTATATAAACCTTCGCAGAAGATTTATTGAGGAGGACCTCGAAGAATTTATTGCGAATTTAAGAAATGGTATTACTTATCACTTACATTTTCCAAACAATGTGGACGAAAAACTCTTCCTTAAATCTATACAAGAGAAAATATTTCGAATCCATTCAAAACTCATGATTTGTTCCTCTCAGTTAACAGATGTAACTTCGCCAACGAACCAACAGGATAAGATGAACTACCATCACATTTACAAAACTGGACACCGAGGCATTACAACTACTGTAGAGTCAATTAAGAGGAATTATTATTGGCCCACCATGGTAAAGGATATAACCAATTATATTAATAATTGCGTTATATGTCAAAAGTCAAAATATGAAAGAAACCCTAACGAGTTCAAATTTGAACCAATTCCATTGGGATCAAAGCCCTTTGAAAGGATTCATATCGATACCTTTTCAGTTTCAAAAGAAAAATTCCTGACAATAATAGACACATTTTCAAAATTTGCCCAGGTCTATGACATCCCTGGCATAAACTCAATAAATGTCCTCGATGGACTTTTGACCTTCATTTCACATTACGGACTACCCGAGGTAATTACCTGTGATAATGGTGTCGAATTTAACAATAATAATTTTACCGATTTTTGCAAAATTCATAAGATCCAAATCCATTATACTACACCCAAAAATCCCAATTCTAACAGTTATATCGAAAGGTTCCACTCTACATTGCTGGAACAAATTAGGATTAAAACTCAACAAAACCCAAAGGAATCATTAAATAATCTTGTAAAATATTCTTTAATCCATTACAATAACTCTGTTCATTCTGCTACCGGCTATACACCTTTTGAAGTAGTGACTGGTCATTTTAACTCAAAAGACCCATTTGATATTGAAGAAGGAAATATAATTTCCAAATATATTCAAAATCATAAAGAAAGGCTTAAAGAAAAATACAGAGAACTTAATGAAAATTTCAATAAAAACAAAATGGAAAGAGTAAACAAAATCAATGTCAACCGAAAAAACCCTATGGAATTATCCAAGGATGATAATATATATCATAAGGAACAAACTAGAGATAAATTAGCACCAAGATTTACGAAAATAGACCCTGTAGCACAAACTTCAAATAAAATCAAAACGGAGACCTCTAAATATGCGAAACACAATATCAAGAGGCGCAAAAAACATTAAATAATTTTTCTTTTGTTGCAGATGAGACCAATATTCATCCTCTCTGTAATCCTATTAACCAACGCTTCCATTAGAAAGTTAACCAATCCTATATTACCTATTAGCTTAAACCCTACTCGTATAGTATCTGGTAAACATACTTTCGTTACTTACTTAAATCTTACTGAGTTTATAGAAATTCGCAATCATATAAATATAGAACTTAACTTTATTACGTCAAAGAAAAGTCTTGGTAGCCATTCTTCTAATCTAATAAAACAAGCAAATACCCTTTTATTCTATGTTGATTATGCGTTAGGACTTATCAACCCTAACAAAAGGGAAAAGCGCGGCTTAATAAATATAGGTGGAAAAATATCTAAATGGCTGTTTGGAACTCTAGACGCAGATGACGGTAAAAGAATAAATTCAATTTTAGCCCATCTTAATAATAATGACCATATGTTGAATGAATAAATTAGCGAGCAAATTACTCTAGCTAAAGAAATCATGTCTGAAACAAATCATAGTCTTTTTCAGATTAAATCAAATTTATTATTGGTAAATCGGTTGATTAACCAATTTTCTGAGGAGATAAACGACGTAAATGCACTAAACCTAATTATTAATTCTCTATTAATGTTGCAAATTCATTTAAATCAAGTGACCAACGCAATTACTTTTGCTAATCTTCATAAAGTGCATCCTACATTTCTCTCACAGAAAAATCTACACTCTATTATAGAAAAAGTTAAAGTTATTTATTCCTCGAACCAGATAGCCCAATTTAAATTTTCTAATAATTATTATTCCTTTGTAGGAATACAAATGATTTTCGAAAATAATAAATTAATTTTTCTAATTCACTTCCCAATTTTATTGATGGATAAATTTACAACCTATTTTATATATCCTGCTCTAATTGCAAATATGATAATTTCACCTCAAAAACCTTTCCTTATCCTAAATGAGGGAGATGAGTTATACCAGTACCAGGAACAACCCTGTGAAGAGATTGAAGGCACCTTCTACTGTGACAATCGACTGCAAACAGAAGAAGATTGTGTTATAGATATAATCAAGAAAAACCTGGCAAATAACTGTTCTACTATTCCAGTCCACCTCAACAAATGGATAGCTAATCAACTCACCCCGCATTATGTGTTACTTACCACACCAAGCAGCATGATTATAACTGAAAAGTGTTCCAGTGAAAGACATCACGAGATAAACCCAGGAAGTTTTTTGATAGAACTTCAGGATGGATGCCATCTTCTAGTGGACCAAGAGATATTCATTGCTGGCAACGAAAACATTTCTCCAGCGACTGTGATTCAATTATCTCAACTTAACATGTCATTGATACCACAACGTTCCAAAGCAGTGAAACTTTCTACCTTGGATTTGGAAGAAATTAACCATTTAACTGCCAAAGTTAATTTGCATCATGAAATGAATGTTCTAGAAGATCCCTTTGCAACTGTAGATAAATCAACGCCTATTTGGGTACACATCCTTATCTACCTCATCGTTTCAATTGCTATCTCCTTAGGAACAACATGCTATTATAGAACATGTTACCCTTATCCATATCCACTTTGTAGAAGAAAGAACCAGAAGAACGAAATCGAGATGGAAGAGCAGCCCTAGCCAACCACTGATGTACCTTAGCCCACCAAATCCAACCCTAAGGTCCATTCTCCGTCGGGAGGAGTTATGTGTTGCTACAAATCCACTGTGGTACGCCTCTGGAATGAAGAACTCAAACCTATGATAATGTGCGGCATAATGCTTACATATCTAAATATCGTAATTTATCTCTTATTTATGAACTGTAACCTTAACTGATATATTTCGGAATAATGATTCATTGCATTTTCACCGAACGTTATCTTTTTATACCGTGATTTATCTAGGATGATAACTTTTGATTATTGTTAAGACTGCTATTTTCTCGTAGTTTATCAGTTCCACCGACATTTATCTCATTATTTTACTATAAAATGCCTATTTACCTGTAGGATATGTCTTAATCTGTTACCAGCTTTTCTTAAATAAACTCAGTTTAAGTTAAAGAGTAATTTTTTAAAGTCCAAACGTAACTTATTTCCGAGAATAGCCGAGAGGTTCCGAACGTACCTGTCAGCTGTCAACGGTCATCCCTCAAACTGACAAACGTCATCTGTCAGCTGTCGGATGCCAGGCCTTAAATATGGCGTAGCCCACGTGGATGATGCTGTCAACTGTCATCTGTCACTTGTCAAATGTCAGCTGTCGGGTGCCACGCCTTAAATATGACGTAGCCCACGTGGTCGATTTTTTGTTACTGCGCACCTCCACCGCGGCGGTGGCTAGTCAATCCCCATAGTATCCCTACTACTAACAAGGCCACAGGAACGGATGGCGTTCCCACAGTACTGCTGAACTAACAGCTTCACTATGTAGGCTTTTCTCCCTATCTTACCGATCTGCATATTTCCTTCTAGCTGGAAATGCGCTCAGGTGCATCCCGAAGAAGGGTAAACAACCATTCCAAATAACTACCGTCCAATTGCCTTAGTTTCCGTCATGTCTAAAGTCGTGAAGAAGCTGAACAACGAATAACTCTTAAAATATCTCGAATAATCAGCATCATAGCGATCGCCAGTTTGGTTTCGGCAAGCACAGATGAAAGGGAGATCTCCTGACTTACGTGACCTATCTGTGGACTAAAGCCATCGAGAGCTACGACGAATCTCGTGCAGGATTTGATAGGCTGTGGCATGAAGAATTGTTAAGCAAATTGATAGCATACGGACTACCACCAGCATTGCTTCTATGGCTTTCCCATTTCTTAAGTCCGAGTTGATATAGATGGACATTCCATTCCATGAAGGAATTTAAAATCAATGCCGAAGTTCCTCAAGGGTGTATATTACCTCTCACACTGTTCCTGCTTTACATCAACGATCTCTTAGCGAGGACAAGCAATACTATTTACAACTTTGCAGTCGAGAGCGCTCTTATATCTTCATTCATGTCGCGGTCTCCAATGACCGCTGCTCGATCTCAACGCGACCGAGAAAATCAGATTGCTGCCATCATGAACGTCATCGTGGAATGAGGTGAGGAAAACAATATCCAGTTTAACGCAAGAAAGACTCAAACAGCTGTTTTCTTTAAAAAATAAACACTGCAGGACCTGACTTAGAAATGCCAGGACACTCACTGACCCTGTCATAATCCATAAGCTTGCTGGGCATCAACGTAGAAAACAACATGGCTTAACGCAATCACGTCACCAAAATCGCCAAGGCAGCAGCACAAAACATATAAGCACTCTATGGAGCAAAAAGCTGTATACGCTCACATCAGCCCTTACTACTCTATAAGGCCCAAATAAGGCCATCTCTGGAATACTGTTCTCATGTGTGGTGCTCGGCACCCAAACGCTTGCTCAATATATTAGTTTTCATACAGAGGGGAGCAGTCCGTCTTGTGGGCGACCCAGAGTTGACAAAAGACCTTGATAGACTTGAATATCGAAGAAAAGTGGCGGATCTCTCTCTTTACTATCGATACTACTACGGAAGGAGTTCGAACGAGCTGGCACTTATGATTCCACCCAGAGTTATGCCAAACAGAAACACCCGTCAGACACAAGCTGCTCATCAACATACCACTCAGTTGCGAACACCTAGGACGTCACTGTTGAGGGACTCCTTTGTCTGGAGGAGTACCTCGCTCTGAAATGGACTTCCGAGTAACGTCTTTTTCGTTGAGTGGTATAGGATTTTCCTTTTATGTGTGTGCCGAACATAAAAAAATAATTAAGGGAGCATAAATCATCAATTTCACTTCATAGAATTTGTTTTATTGATTTCAAACATTTCTTAAAATAACATTATATTTATTTTTTTTTCTTTATGGAGAACCTTAATTTCATTGAAGTTGTGTATATATGTCCAGATAAAGCAGAAGTGTTTTTTGATGTCCTATGTGACTTTTATGTCCTGAAATTTTGGTTTTTTAGATTTTGTAATATTTATCGAGTATTCTTCTTATCACAATTATTATTATTACATGGAAAATAATTATATTAAATTTGAGTAATTTAAATTTAATCTTGAATATAAGTTTCCAATTGATTTAACATTCTTTAAAGCCAAATTTACAGGTTCATTTCTAAAAAGTTTAACTATTTTCGGAGTGAATTGTTTGATATATGGAAAAGAAGCATAAGAAATATTTGAAATATCATTATCTATGTGTTCATTAATATTATTGTTGATGTTATTACTATTAATTTTGATGTTAAATAGTATATTAGGATACTAGTTTTAAAAACCGACCCGCTTGAAAAAGAGGCTCTTTTCGACACTCCTTTGCGTCTCGAAATGGAATCATTTTGAACACAAAATAGAAAAAAAGTAATTTGTATAGAACATTTAATGGATAGCAATTATCTACAAGGATGTCTTTAAGTTTGTGTAATTTTTTATTTATTAAAGAAGTATGTAATGATTTTTTTATTCAATTTTTAATGCTATAACTAAATTAATTTGCATTTTATTACCATGATAAAACAAAATAATTTAAATATATTTTCGAGTGGACAGGTTTAAACCAATCGGTAATTAGAATATTATTTTGTTAATTACATATGTTTTAGTTAATTTTCTTTCCATAAACTCAAGATCTTGTTAATCTTGGAAAATGACTACCTAGTCATCTGGAAAATAAAGGGTATATAGAGTTGTAGTATCGGCACATTGATTCCACAACATGCTCTTCGCCCATCCTTTAGAGATTAATTACGGCAGATTTTGAATAACGTAGATAATTATTAGTATCTTATTTATTTTAGGTTTGATATGAAATATTAAATGTAAAAGTCCTGGTACAATAATACTAGTTGATCTCTTGAAAATTAGTTTGGGTTAGATTATGCGCAATTATGCGAAGAATAAGATTATATGTTATTTTTCGAATAACTCGATCAAGAATAATCGCCTAAAGATAACCTAGCGTCTTTTTCGAGTTTGCTATCGTCGAACTTATTTAGTTATTTCAAAGTATTTTGCGAAATTAATAAGTTTTTAGGTTTTTTATATCAATCCATCTAAACATTTCCTTGTATACATTACAATTCTATCAAAATGGTTTTATAGCACGTTTTCAAAATTGCAAGTTATTCTCTAAAATCAGAAAGGAATCGACTATGCCATTTTAAAAATCATCATCTGCTTCTCTTGTCTATAATATCTATATACGATTTGCATCTCTCGAGAAACATCTGTACGCGACACCCAGTATAAACGATCTCCCACGCAGCTTTTAAACAAAAGTAGGTACTTATGTTTACTTCTTTGAATGTCAACTGTCCCACTTGGGTGTACGAAGTTATTTATAATCGCATTATTACACGAAACTATTTTCTAATTATACACATGTTAAAAATGAATGAGAGTTCCATTGAATTAATGTATCGGGCTTGTTTATTAAAGGGATCTAAATCGTTTTACAGCCTATTATAAAATGGCAAGTGCTTACAAGTGAATTAGTGCCATTAAAACTACAGCTTTCTTTCTAAGCTGCTGGACGTTTGAAATTCATTTAGTAACTTTTTAATGCAATTTTATATTTTGAATAAAATAGATAGCCGCAATGAAAAAGTAATTCTTGAAATAATTTTATCATTTTAAAAAATTTACGTTTAAAATATCATATTAAAAATTAATTAACAAGAAAGCAGCTAGATGACGTTTTAGTGCCTGAAATTTTTTAGATGTACCTATCTAAGTAATTTTTGAGCGCAGAATTCAAAATAACCGTCAGATTTGATTGGAGTCAGAACTAGTATTTGACATCTGCTATATTGGCCTATTTGAAAATAAAATTATTTTGTTGGTGTGTGAGTTGTATATTGGTCATTTTATGCACATTTACACATATTTTAAGAAGCACAATTGCGTAAGAGTATGGTGCAAACGGCCTCTATAATCAGGAAATCATCATCATCCTTTTTGTCATGGTTATCTTATGAGTAATATGTATAAAAAATTCGTGTTATAGGCAAATAAATTTCTGAATTTGAGAAAAATGTTTCAAACTTTTCAAAAATATTTGGTTCATAACTTAGTCATTAATCTAACGTTCTAAAATATATCTATCAGTTTTTACTTCAGTGGTTTGGGTTAGTGTGCTTTAGTTATTTACCTAACAAGTGCGGAAAGTGACACTTTTCCGCACGAGGCGGCAGTTGCACGAACGACGTGAAGCGGAGTATGGGCAAGCCGTCAAGGGCGGAAAAGACACTTTCCGCATGTGTTAGGTACAAAATTTTTCCTACGATCGATATACAGTGTGTCCACGGATTTTTACTCCATTTGTCTTTTTGGGGACTCAATCCGTGGACACACTATAGTTCTTACATCAACGTCAATTAGGTTTGAGGTAAAAAATAATATACTGTAATTACAGAAAATATTGAGCCTCTTGAGTATTTCATCTTATTGAGTGTTTTAGATAAGATATTCATTAATTTAACAAATCGTGCGGAAAAGTTACTTTTCAGTGCTAGTAGTTCTGAAAAGTAACTTTTCAGCACTATTTTTTTATAGATTTATAAATAGTAAAACAGATAAATATTACAAAAAAATCTTTATTTTAGACTAGGAGAATAGAGAACTGAGAACAAATTAAACAAATTATTAAAGTTAAACGTGTATTTCATAAATGCTAATATCTGACCTCCTTCGGATACACATTCTACCGAACGTTCTATTTGGAGTTGACTTTAAGTAAAGCAACTGGGTATTACATTTTCCATTGTACTTTCTGACAAAACTGGATCCATGGGTATTCTCGAAGACGTTTTTAAGATATTCTCAGCAATTTTGCTTTTATTCGTTAGGGAATCTTCAATAGGTATAGGATTCGGCTACACTGGTTGACCTCCACCCTCCATGCCTTTTAATATTAGTGATATTGGTTCCAGAATTTGCCAACAAGGTTGCTGAGGATCTTCGAAAACAGTGGCCCTTGTACATTTCTGGATTTTTCAAATTCAGGTACCCAGCAACGTTAGACGGTATTTTACCAAATGTATTGATACCAACGCTTTGATTAGTGCATTTTCCATTTCTATAAAATAGAAAAAAGCGTTTGTTTGTGGCATTCACAGGTCGCGCAGCCACGTACTTTCTGTACAGTTTTATGTAGCTAGGTTTGTTCTTATCTGGGTCACAAACTACAAATTTTCTCGGTTTATTGGTTTTGGTAGTTGGTATGGTGATTACCAGAATGTCTTTTTTATCTGCAATGTATTCGGTCATCTTCATCAACTCCTCACGTCGACAAGCACCTGCTATACCAAAAATTGTAGTTATTTTCATCATGAGATAGACGTTGTCTGGAGCATTAAAATAGTATATTAAGATACTAGTTTTAAAAGACCATATTTTATCGCACGAGGACGAAATTAGGAAACGACCCGCTTGCGGGGAGTTTCCTAACGTGCGAGTGCGCTAAATGTCTTTTAAAACGTGTATTTTATACTATTTTTTCTATTTTGCACGTTTTTTAATGAAAAACATTAATTTATTCAAGTCGCGATCAAAAGTTGGACAGCCATCTTGTCACTTTTGACGTCTGTATTATTAGGAATCCCATTTAAAACGGTGTCGAAATTCTTGCTAGTGAGCCTTGACATTGAACAATTTTGTTAATATCATAGCAAGCAGTCAACAAAAGTAGTGTCGAAAAGAGCTTCTTTTCGACACTACTTTGCGTATCGAAAAGACTTCTTTATTATACCAAAATAGAAAAATACAATTTTCTACACCTTGTTGTTCCAAAATTTTGGATTTTTTTGGTTTATAGTTATCGTTGACTCTCTTTAAATAGGATGTGAGTTTATGATATTTGCTTATATCAACGTCCATCTCAAGTTTTATGATTAATTTTAGCATTGAATATTTCGACCATAGCGTTGATGGGGCATATGTACTTGATAATATATGAAAATATGCTAGCAATACCTCTTCCTTTATTGTGGATAATTTTTTTATTGCACCAGGACTCGAACAAACTGAACCCTTTTCTGTAACGTTCTTTAGATTTTTCTGGAATCAGAGTACTATTTGCTGCGTTGATGGCCTCTATGATTTCTTCTGAAAAACCTTCTCCTTCAAACTGTTCTTCGCTATCCATTTTAACACAAAAACTTGCAAAAATTATGAAACTGAAGAAAGGCTACAGTTGTTGATTGTCCATGTTTGATTGTTTGACAGTTGCTGAGGTATAAAACAATATTTACCACCTGCTCCAGAACGGGGTGATGTGTATTTGATATTTTAATAACAACCTGCACCTAATTACTGTAATATATACCAGGGGTATTAGTAGAACATTTTATATAAATTCTGTCACAATTTCAGAAATCATGCGGAAAAGCAGCACCTTCAGCACGATAAATCGTGCGGAAAAGTTACTTTTCCGCACGATCGTAGGAAAAATAAATTACAATATTTTTTGTTTCAGCGTCAATGTTTTAGCCTTGATTTAGGGGTTGTTGCATTGAAAATCATAGAATCTCGATTGAATCATATCTTGTCTTGTATAGTTTTAATCATCATCATTTTATGATACTTAAGTGATGGCGCCTAAAAGTAATTCATCTTCTTAAGAAACGATCACTCATTAGCCAAATTTTAACCAAAGCGCAGTGCCAAAGTAAGTGTCACTTGTTACAGGGACTTTCTTTCAAAAGCACGAATATCTTTTTCCGTATACATGCTTTTCGTTTTCGCTGGAGGTAAGCTAATGCATTTTGCGCATAAATCTTTACGGAAGCGTTCTCTTTTATTTTGTATACATTATCAATATCATCCTCGTCGATATAATATAATGCATATAAATCGTGATCTTATCTTCAACATTCTCAAAGGGGTCATTGGCATTGCTATTGTCAAGACCTTACGCTACTATACAGAGTGTTTCAATTTTCAATAATATACCGACAAGTTTTAACAAGTGGTTTTTGGACCCAAAATAATTTAAAAAATTCCCTTTAACATAGATCCGACCACAGTAAAGATTATTTCATCAAATTCT
This sequence comes from Pissodes strobi, assembly GCA_016904865.1. Taxonomy (NCBI): domain Eukaryota; kingdom Metazoa; phylum Arthropoda; class Insecta; order Coleoptera; family Curculionidae; genus Pissodes; species Pissodes strobi. The sequence continues at coordinate 21,155 of MU183358.1, forward strand.
ATGCATGTGTTACCCATTAAAGTACCTACAGAATTAGCGTATTATCATTCACAATTATCTACAGGGTATTATTTTTTGGGTAGTGCCGATCCTTCTGACCTTTCGGTTCACATAATTCTATTTTAAAATAGAATTATGTGAACCCTATTTTAGAAATGTGACTTGTAACTTTTGAAATTGTGATGTGACCGTTGTCTATAGGTGTTCTTTGCTTCTCTTCGTTGATATGTTCTTCGGTTCCACTGACAAGTAACACTGATGATGGCTCAGGCCGAAAGCGCTCTGTTACGCTTCTATAGGAAGTCCTTTTTGGATTAAAAGTTTTTTGCATGGAATACAAAAGGTGTTTCATGTAGCATGTTTCGTACTTGCACACATCCTTTACTCTTCATATTTAATCAACCGAATCGTCCAAAATATGAAAACACTGGAATGGATCAAAGGATTAAAAGATAACACAAGAAGTTGTTCTTTTACAAAAGAGATAGTTAGTGTCATATCAAAAAAAGTTTGGGAGCTCAAGGGGGTCGTGACCCCTAAAAAATAACGCCTTGTAGATATTTATTTGGATGTGGTATACAAATATATTGAAGTTCCATTGTTATTATTTTTTGTACGAATATGATATAAAATTAGAAGATACGCTTAGAAAATGAAACTACTGCCTGCCAAATAAATATCCTGCAACCCTAATAGAAAACAAAGTTTACACCTCCCTGCGAAAAGACAAGGGGTACCTTAAGAACAGGCTCATAATCAAATTGATGCCACATTGCAGCAAGCTACAACATCTTAAATGGCTACCAAAAATCCATAAGCCCAACATACCCCTCAGATCCATCGCCAGTTTTCTTTTTCCGACAATCTTCAAGAAGAGACCACATCATTTGCGTAAGATTCCAAACAATTTGTAATACTAATAGGAACAGTCAATCTTCAGTCAGTAGACCGTTTTATTAGTTTAACGTTTAAAATTTTAACGTTTCTTAAAGGAGTTCTTAAAGATAATTAGGGCCAAGTTGAAAGAGTTGAACGCATAAACTAGTCATTAATTATCACCCTTTCCTAAGTTTAAACTTGTTTTATACATACATATTTTGTAAACATTTAAGATAAGTAATAAACAACGCAAGCGAACTGCGCAGGCAATTATGAACCTTAAATTTGCAATAATTAACAGATTGTATTATATAAATAGTCAAGTTGACCATCAGCAAAGACAATTCAGTGGATTGTCTTTGCCATCAGTCTGACAGGCCTTTGTCTCTCTCCTATCACACAGGGATGTGGATCTGATTGTTCTACCGATATAATAATCCTCAAACCCAACTTAAGACGTGCAGCTCAGGAGCATAGTTCTTGGAGGATACCCGTCTAAATTACTAAAGTCGAATCTACAATATATCTGTCAAAATTCTAATTCAGGTGATTTTTAAAATTAAATACTTACAGTGCCTGAAAGTGCTAAAATAATGACCCTAGTTATTTCAACCAGTTCATGAGCACCTCAAAAAGGCTTCACAAAAGATGCGGACCTCTCGCCGCCAAAGGCGTAAAAAGAAAGCCCAGATCTCTCACGGAACAAATTTCAATGCCATCACATTGTTGTCAACTTAACTTAGTTGACATAACGAACCCAAGCGCATGATGGAGCTGCTAACGTCATAGCTCGGTTAATCGAACTTCTGGTCTAAACCATATTCGCCAAGCAGCAAGTAATTATGCCTTAAAAATCTGCGGAAAACCGTTACCTGGGAACGTCGATTCGATTGAACCTGTTTAACTGTCAAAATCATATGTGCTTGACACTCAATATAAATGAAAATTAAACCGGCAAATCTCCTCGAAAGACGAAGAAAACAAAAGGCAATAATATACCGAAACACAATTAGATAAATGAATTACAATAAACATTAGATTACTCTTATGATCGCCAAATTGTTTGGGGTAGGTATTGCAAAGAATTGGCTTAAAATAATAAACAAACTCAATGCTACAATTGTGTCGAACAAAATGTTAAGTTTTCATTAACTTTTAGATCGAAGAAAAGCTTGTGAGCATTTCCCCAGTGATTAATCAAGAGTTCAAACATTAAAATCTAGGAAGACAACATCTAGCAAATTGAAATAGACAACCAGAACCTTTGAAAGGTATTTCCGGAACTAGTCGAACATCTACTACTAGGAAAGGGACTAAAATCAGACCAGATGTTATTATCATATCATAAGTATCTAGCACATCATACTGAGACACAAATATAAATATAGAAATCATATTCAATATCTTCCAAGCTAAAACAAGGTGATGTAGTACATATATTGGAATACTCCAAACTAAATTATGTTTGCAAATAAAAATAAATATAAAGTAAGCAAAGATGTAGCATTTGTTTATGCCGGAATTTGAAAATGCTACAATCAATAGCCATTGATATTCATTTATCGAAGTGCCTTCTTTATTATCTCTTCTCACCTAACGTAGAACGAGCCCTGATGTGACCTACATAGCCTGCACGCCAACCAAGGCGTGGCGTCACGGATTACTAATCGTGATAATAGAATCACTAGACTGCTAGCTGAATAAATCGTACTTTCTAGGAAAATATAGAGTTTTCCCTAAGAATGTTGGGATCACCGCTTTTACTTGCAATTGCAACTATCTGCATGAACTGATTTGAATGTGAAACAATTAAAACCTCAAATCATTGAAATTGGGATTATGGTCTGTCGACTATACGTTCATTATATAGAATCATGAGGAACAGCATCTAGTCCAGTTGATTGACCACCCTAATACCTTCAGACCAACCATCAAATTTACAATGGCGAAGGAGTCCATCAACCGAACAACAAGAAAAGACTATGCTTAGCACTCCATATATCAAAGGACTCAGAGAAAGTATGAGAAATTGTGCATAAATACAATGTAAGAAATGTATTCAAGCCAAAATTTACATTACGAAACTCGCTCACAAAAATACGATCGGCAAGTCAAAAAAAATAAAGAGAACTGTATATACCGGTTCCCTTGCAAGTATAGTAACTCATGCATAAAAGAAATAAAAAGGCAAGTACAAATGAAAGAACACAAAATCAACCCCCCAAAGAAGCGAAACATTAAAATCCGGAGTAGGAAAACATGGTTGGTTTAGTTTAACATCCTGTATCTTGGAAATAATCAAAGACTGCTGCTTGCTTAAACTTGTCGGCACAATCTTGAAACACCTTGTGCTATCACTGCATCAATTCGATCCTATTCTCATGTGCGATGATAAGACCCAAGTAAGCCATAGTATAGTATAAAAGTGGATACCTAACACTATATACCCCCTAATAAAGAAGGAGTGGGGATGTCACATACCTCACCGCATCAACCTGACGGTTGACATCGAGTATTGTGTAATTTGTTGTAGTCTTGCTTAACCCCTGTACATTTAGAGCCAGTAAATAATATCGAGCAGTTAGAGATGAAATGCCTATAAGAACAGCGGCGAAGGAATATATTATACCACGTCGGACCCTGAGGCACCGCCTTCGTAACGGGAAAACGAAAAAAAATTAGGTGGCCTTCATTCCTAACACTTCAACAAGAATTAAAATTATGAGGAAGAGTTTTTCGACTCGCAGATGCTGTGATGCCACTTACATCCAAAGTGATAAGATGCTCTGTGTATGCATATTGTACTTAGTATTTGATACTAAATGCAATGCTGGTCAAAAATGGCTGAAACTGTTTCAGGGGTCCCGATGTGGCAATAAGAAAGTCACAATTTATGAATCCTGCTAGAGCGGCCGAATTAAATAGACTCATAGTGAATGATTATTTTGCAGAGTTGAGAGAAGTTATGTTAAAATTAAATGTACCCCAGAGCCCTCAAGAGATTTTTAGTATTGGTAAAAAGGGATGCTGACTGAATTTACATAAATCACCGTAGGTCTTTGCTCGTAATGGAGTTAAAAGGATTCACTTGATGTCTCAAGAATACGCCGCAAATGTTTCAATTGTTGGATGATGAAATACTATTGGACAAATGATGAATTTGTTTAGGGGCAAAAAGAAGAAGGAGGAATGGCTAGATAATATACCAACAGGCACAGTCATTGAGATGACTAACAAGCACAGCATGCCTACATCAGTTTTTATAAAGTGAGTGCAGCATTTTGAAAAGTATAAGCCCCCCCAAGCAAATTACTGCTTATTTTCGACGGATGATCCTCTCAGTTTGATGCAGGAACAGTCGACGCTGCCTAGTCCCACGAGATATCCCACGAATATCGACCGATGGATAAAGTTGTGTTTAAAACATTTAAATCATACTGAGATGATGAAGTAATCACCTTTGGAAAAATAAGCCTGTGCGAAAAATCACAAAGTTTCCTTGGACATTACATTGCCAAAGTCTGGTCGAACGCTACTGCAGCGTCTAAAGTCATCTCATTATTTCGCGCCACAGGGACATATCCTTATAATAACAGAAAGCAAGTAACCTCTAGAAGGCCAAAGTCAAAGTCAAAGTCAAGTATGCTTTATTGCCACAGAAAAATAATTCAAATAAACTTTATGGACAAAGCGAATTAAAATAAATAAACTAACCATAGTACAGCAAATACAAAACAAAACTTAATATATACAATAATATATACGATAAAAATAGAACAACAATCAATTTTCAAGTTGAAATTGGACACGATTTATCAAAAAAATCTATATTACAGAACATCATAAGCAGTTGAACCAGATCCACAGGAACTATACAAAACATAGGGTAAAGAAACTCAGTGTTATCCAAATATGAAACATACATTAAAGCGAAGCGTGCTGTTGGGAAAAATAAGGAAGGTCATGTCGGTGAACTTGACTCAGACAGTGTACATAGGCTGCAGAGTTGAAATACCTAGTGAAAGTAAACAAAACATGACTAAAATTGATAGCCTGGTATTTAATTTTGCGTAATTCCTGTATATCCGAAAAATCGCTCATTTGTCAAAAAGATAAATCCTATACCTACTATAAAATTCTCTTCACCGCCGCACATGATGCCCAAGTAGAAAAATTTGATAACGATTAACGATTAGTTGAAATTAATGGAGAAAAAAAATAAAATCTAATCCACGCAAAACTCATTTATAGAATAATAAGGGGTTTCTAGTAGATAAGCTTTCGTTTTTTTCACGAAATTTAGCAAATATAGGGATGGATTTAAGATATAGCGGGAGTGTATTGTATAACTTCTTGGAATTATAAAGAATAAAATTTCTTGTTAATTCAGAGGAGGGAAAAGGAAGGTAGATGTCCTGATTCTAATTTCTTGTTGGGTACTCATGTTTTGGCCTTTCGGGAAATATGGTTCGATATTTGCGTATGAAACAAGTTTTTTCTAAAATAAACAAAGCAGGAAGCGTAAGAATTTTATATTTTTTAAAGTAGTATTCGCAATGAGCTCTGCCATTAAGACCAAATAAATAACGAATTGCTCTCTTTTTAAGTTTGAAAATGGTACGAAATTGCTCGGTGTTACAGCAGCCCCAAAAGGGAAGGCCGGGCGAAGATGAGATTCAAACAAAGCGAAGTAAGTGAGCCTGGCAGTAGACAGAATTAGTTCCTTCGAAACCGATCGAATTACGAAGCAGGCAGAAGAAAGTTTTCTTGTCAAGGAATTAATATGTGCGGACCACTTAAGGTTGGCACTAATAGTCAAACCTAGGAATTTAGCCGATTCAACGTATTTAATATTGCTGTTGTGAAGTAGCAAAGGTTGTTGTAAGGTTGTTTTATAAGATAAGGCTACCGTTTTATCAACGTTGAAACACAGCCAATTTGAGTAAGACCAAGTTTTGATTGTGACGAGATCGCTGAAGATATTAGAGTGTAGGGAGAAAGTATTAGAATCCCTCCAAGTTATGCTTGTGTCGTCAGCAAAGAGAGAAATTTTACCATTGATTTTTAGGTATGTAATGTCATTAATATATATTAGAAAAAGGATAAGCCCAAGAACAGAGCCCTGTGGAACTCCACTGGTAATTAATCTGCAATCAGAATCAGAACCGTTCGCTCTAACAAACTGCTGTCTATTTTCAAGATAAGATTGAAACCAGTTCGAAGGAATACCACGGATTCCATAAAAATTTAGTTTTCTTAACAAAATGTCATGACACACACAGTCAAACGCTTTAGCGTAATCACAGAAGACTGTAGCAGTGGGGAGATTGTTGTTAAGGGTGAGTAAACATCGTGAAGCAACGAGAACATGGCGTCATTAGTACACTTGTTTGGTAAAAATTCGAACTGTTCCGGGGACAGTATGCCATGTGTAAGGAGAATTGGCATGAGGCGATTTTTTAATAACTTTTCAATGATTTTAGTGAGTACAGGCAACAGGGCAATTGGACGATAATTGCATAAGACATCCTTTTCACCTCCCTTACGAAGAGGAATAATTATCGCAGTTTTGAGGCATTCGGGAAAAACCCCTTTCGTGAAGGACGCATTAATTCAGGAAGCTAGGACATCCAGAATTGGAAGTAGAAGGTTCAAGAAAATTTTAATTGACAGATTGTCTTGCATATTCTTCATCTTCGACTTTCAAGTTGACTACCTCTCTTGATAGCTCTACTCCCGTTACAGTAAATGCTAAGAAAAGGAAGATATCTAAGAGTTCGGTAGCAGTTCCGAACGACGCGATGAAGATATCTCCTTACACGACACTTCTAGCTCTGAATATGTTGCAGTGGCATCCGTAAGCTTCAATGATGTCCTTGTCACATCAGATTTGGAGACTATAAAAGGCAAAGCTATTCGAAAGAAGTCTCTAAACTGTCGTGCACAGCAAGTTACCAGAGTGCTGTTCGATACATATCGTCCAGGTATCCCTTCAGCAGAAAATAAAATGGAACAGATGTCTGAACAAAAAGTGATGGAAGAAAAACCCAAACAGAAGCAAGATATTGTGAAAAATGCGCCAGGTCCCAGCGCAGCGCGAGAAGTAACCAAGGTTAGTTCTGTTACTTACATGAGGCTCTGTTCAATGTGTAAAAAATAGGTTCACGAAGTATAGGTATGTTGCGCTGGCGGATGATCTAGATATAAACTTTGTGTGCCAAAATTGTAAATAAATAATTTAAAGTTCACGCTAAATAAATTAAAGAACAATGTATTCGTGTTGTTATATAACAAGTACTGTATTAGCGGACGGTTGGTGTCTAACGTGGGCCTTATTAAAAATATGGTGCTCTTAATAAGGCCCACAATACTTAATTTTGTTCAATTTAAAAATAATAACAAAATGTATATTTTTATAAATATGATATTTTGTAATAAAAGTTAATATTTTGGCAAAACTTATGTCTTATTTCCAAATGTTTGGGTTGTCTTTAAATTATTGCTCCTATCTTCGCAGAAGGGCCGTTGTTTAAATTGATGGCCAATTGTAAAAACATTTGTTTGACTGTTTTTGACAACACCATTTTCTTCATATTATTCTTTTGTAAATTTTCCTTAGAACCATAAGACGTTCCAATCAATGACACAATCTTCATTACTAATACTACCGGCAATTTCAGCAATATATGAATCGCATTCCTTATCCATACGGTCTGTGTTCCAACAAATAACATTTTTATTTTGAAAAACGCTCATGTCTTTTTTTACTTGGTCAAGCATGTCTTTAAGAAAATGTTTTATAGAATTCTAAGTTTCTACGTTATTCAACAAACTTCTTTATTCATCTAGATTTATTGAGAAATTTTTGTTGTCGCTTCATTTGCCGTACCTGCTGTTTGTAATTATTTGATGATCCTTGCTCTGTCGAAGCTCAGGATATATGCTGGACTACAGTTTCTTGCGTTCTACCGTTCTGTCTTGTATTCTGTTATCTTATTTTATATAAAAGTTTTCGCTTTCACCAGAAATTTCAACATGAGAGCAATGTAATTTCACTTAGTAATATTTCTTGTTGACTCTTTCATCTCCCTTATTTTCAATGCCTTTCTTAACATGGACTGCTCGCTGTCTCACACTTTTTAATTGTCTTATCAACTTTCAGATATCTTCATATTTTGGCCCTGTCTTAGATAGTTCTCGCTTTATTTCGGAGTTTTCACTAACCCTTTGATAATATAGTAACTATTTTTTTTAGCATAATATATACTGAACTATAGTTTCTTACGACCTACCGTTCTGCTTCGTCTTCTATTATCTTCTTTTATATAAAAGTTTTGACATTCACCAGAAATTTCGACGTCAAAGCAATGGAGTTTCACTTAGTAATATTCTGTTATCTTCTTTTATATACAAGATTTCACATTCAGCAGAAATTTCGACATGAGAGCAATGGAGTTTCACTTAGTAATATTTCGTGTTAACTCTTTCATCTTCCTTATTTTGGATGCATTTCTTAACATGGTCTGCTCGCTGTCTCACACTTTTTTAATTGTCTTATCAATGTCTTAGATGTATCTCTCCTTATTTCCGGGGTTTCACCAATCTTCTGATATTATATTAACTGACTTTTTGAAGTGAAATTTCTTTAGCGAGGATAAATCCGAAGAAATGAATTATATTAACTGACTTTTTGAAGTGAAATTTCTTTAGCGAGGGTAAATCCGAAGAAATGAAAATCAAATGAAACGGAAACCAGAATGACACACTAATGAAGCATTTTCCAGAATAGCTAGAGGACTGAAATTTTCAGGACATGTAGCCGGGGTAAAATGAGGATCCTGGACAAAATGTAGACTCCCTCACCCCCTCCTTCCCCCACCCCCTTCGACCAGGAGAAGGGGGAAAAGGAAAAATTCTAAAATATAATTACGGGAGAACGGGAAGAGCTACAGGATCGAATTTTTTTATGGTAGATGCGCCTCATGAGGGGTTACCTTGGACCCTATAGAGGGGACCGGGGCTCTAATTTAAGAGAAGATTTTGGTGAAAAACGTCTTGTACCGATATCTTTACAACGGAGCCTCGGATCGAAAATCTGACAAGCGATGAGCCCGTGTCACTGGATCATCAATGGTGGGTGGAAATTATATCCACAACCCTTCCACCCCCTCGGACCCCCAAAATTTTTCGAAAAAATTGGAAAAAAATTTAGAAAAAATTGAAAAAAACCAAAAAAAAAATCGGAAAGTTAATAGAAGTATTATGAAACGGAATAAGAAAAGAAAATTAATAAAAAAAAAAAACAAAAAGTTAGAGAAACGCGGTTTCGGTGAAATTTCTTAGTAATATTTTTGTTAACTCTTTCATTTTCCTTATTTTGAACGCCTTTAGTAACATGGTTTGCTCGCTGTCTGACACTTTTTTAGTTATCTTAGTAATTTTCGGATATTTTCATACTGACTCTTTCTCTAATTTTTCCCACATATTTCTATCTTTATTTCGGGGTTTTCACTGATTCTCTAGTAATATAGTAAGTGACTTTTTTGCATAGTATGCTAAAATATATTACTTTCATAACGAAAAATAATTGCCAAAAGTGCACTTTTTGCACGATTTTTAGGAAAATAAATAAAAAAAAATACTGAAATTTCGAAGGCAAAATCTACAACGCTCCCAACACAAAGTATGAAGTGAAAAGCTTTCGAATTAACACCCCGCATATCTGAATGCCTACTTTAAACCATAAATTAATGTAACATATTTTTAAAAAGGTTATAATAAGCAACCTAGTTCTAATTTCGCAAATATTAATATATTATACTTCAATTCAAATGAATCTTAATACCTATGTATTTAATGCTACTTTATTTCTTCAAGCTATAAATTTTCAAATCAATTGTTCGTGTAAAAGACGTTGCGTTTCTTGTGTGGGATATTTTTAAATTTATAACTCCCCAATAAATTTTAAATTCGGAGAAGAGGTAAACGGCCTTCTTATTTACAAAATATGGCTTTTATGTATTTCGGAATAGTCA
>MU183358.1:56068-72911 GCA_016904865.1 Pissodes strobi
AATAATCACAACACTTATTCCTCTAAAGGTATAAACTGACCTGGTACAAGGCATGAATATGCCAAGCAAGCAGCAAGACGAGCAACTTCGGATACTGAAAATTGGCCGACTCTTTATTTTCTTATGATTTTATTTATCTATCTTCACCTCAGATTACGTTAAGGAAATTTACAATTAAAGATGCGTAGGCCAGCACGAGCTGTCTTGGCGTATGCAAATTAGGCGCCAGCCCAAAGCTAAGTACCTACTTTTCAAAACTATATATTTATTTGTTTTGGCGATTCGTCTGATATTGGTCTTTTCTGGCCGATTGTAAGGCCGGGTGACACGTATTTAGTAGGTTAGGTGTGCCGTGTATGACCTATTGGTCTCGCGCAATTTGATTGGACTGGTAACAAGACTTTGCCTCTACCGCATCAGAGGGCTTCAGAGCCTAAAAACTAACCCAAGACTTGCCCAAAATAAAGAAAAAACTTTTTACACATAATATTAAAAAAAATTATGTCTTGCGACTGGAATCGAACCCGGGCAGCCAGTGCCGTATCGCAGACCACTGAGCTATGGACCAGTTGACAGCAGTTCGCTAGACCCTAAAGATATGGTGTTTGTCAATAATGTAATGAGCGCACAACTCTGAAGCCCTCTGATGTGGTACGGGAAACATCTACTGGGCTGCGTCATCACAAGAAAAAAGTAAAAAAACACTTATACAGCTGGCAGAAAAATGATATTTTGCGTTTGATGTTTGATTGGATCTGCAATAAAAAACTGTCGCCCGCGGTACCAGTTCTTCTGAATACATGACTGCCTTCAAGGTGATCATAATACTCTTGTTACCTTACCTTCGAATGCAACCCAGCAGTATCGATGAATGTAGTTCCGAGTTGCTCGAAGCGATGACTCCGTTTGGAGCACCCTCTTGTCGGAGGTCGTAGATATTATTTTTTTGGAAAACACGGGTTCCTTGGCCTTCACATCTGAACGCTCGAAGTGTTCAGACAGGATAAAAACGACTAGTTTTGAAATCTGATATTATCGTGGAAATTTTCGGCCATTAGGTCTAATTATCGGAAGTAATTGCACAAGTGCATCAAAATTACCGATAATTTTGCATGACAGCGTGTTGTCTAAAAACTGCATGAGTTCATTTTCATATTTTGGAGAAAGAGCCCGACACCGAAGGTGGAGGGCTCTTTTTACAAAATATGAAAATGACCGAATGCAGTTTTTCTAAGACAACACGCTTGAATGCAAAATTATCTGGTTATTTTGATGCACGAGTGTAATTCGGGGGAATATTTCCCGAATAAGGACATGGTTAAAAAAAATACATTTTTATTCTTTTTTTAACACAAAACCGTACATGTAACTGTAAACAAAGTAAAGAGGCGCAAAAATATGATTTTTCTAATCCGAAACGAGACATTTTTAATAACATATATTCACTTGACTTTGACGTTATTTATAAATTGTCGCTGTCATCGTAAGTTTACAATGGAATTACCATAGATACGTACGATGCAATTATCGCGGTGCTCTTTCGATTTCTACAGTGCAATTATCGCTGTAATTTTCCGAGAATTGTACTCTTCTAATGGGATTTTTTATAAATGAGGGAAATATTCAGCATTAGAAGATCCTTTACACAAATAGTGCATTATATAAAAATATAAAAATCGGCCTTTCCTATTGGTCGATCCGCATGGCCCTCCGCTCGCTTTGCTCGCTACGGGGGCTCAAGAAAAGGAAACTAACCAGGTACTAACCCAAACTAACCCAAGACATACTCAAAATCAAGAAAAAAACTGTTTAGAAACATAATCTTAAAAAAAAATAAAAAAAAGCAACGGGGTTTGATTCCGGGCCGTCCAGGTGAGACCCAATTGTCTAAACCTCTACACCACAAGAGCTCTTGACATAAATCGATTGCATCACGAAGACATATTGTAATACGAGATGGATCGACCAATAGGAGAGGTCGATTTTTACATAGTGCACTATTTGTGAAAAGGATCTTAAAATGTTAATTATCACTTGATTTTGTCGTGAGATAAATTGGCAAATGTACTGCCCTGTGTATTTTCTCGAATTATCGACCGTATTATCTAATAACGGTATTTTACTGATAGTGTGGTTCCCCGCTTCCATTTCGTCTGATAGAGGTCTTTTGACGAGGTGGTACGACCACATGGTGGAAACGTTGCTGGATTTCGGTTCTGCACAAATGTACTAGATACTAGTAGGCCCTACCCTTTTTTTAACTTAATTAATTTTTCGCCTTAATACCATTATCGAACTGAGCTCATTTCGTGTTCATTTGTAGATATTTACCGGTTATATAAATATATTTGCTTCAAAGGTAAATTCTTTGATTTGGTATATATTTTTTAACTATTTATTATTGGTCTAATAATATTATCGCTGCCATGAGATTAACTTAGATAAGTTTTTGTTTAGTAAATACTTTTTATTTTTGGTGCTTTTTGACTAACTGCGTTTAATCAGAACCTCGAGGATTCAAGATTTAGTTAGAACTATTTCCAAACAGAAATTAGATAATTTAAACGTTATAGAACATAGATTAAAGCTTAGTACCTTATTTTGATTTGATTTAATAGTCTGATAATCTGGATGATATACGTTTTAGACAACATTCTCCTTAGTTTATGGCCGATACCATAAGCCACTTAATTTGAAATATAATTAGTTGTCTTTAGAGTGTTTATGAAAACATTAAATACTTAAATAAATAGTTACAGTAGAATCCGGATGCTAATTTTGGTAAGCTAAAGTGGAAGGCAATTTTCACGATATTCTTATCTAGGGTATGTTTCTAAATTTTACTGCCCTGATATAAATGTGCAAAAATAATTGATATATTTCTAGTTAAAAATTTAGTCTGGCCTTTGCCTGACCACCAATTCTTCGACTCACCTGGCATATGGACCGCTTGAGAAGTAATTAACAAATCGTGTTACAACTAATTGAAATTTAGCATAGTTACTACTTCCTTGCTAGTGGAATTGAGTTACTTCCTGCGCATGGGAATTGCAGAAGTATCAGCTTTCCATACGCTCGCTCCCCAAAAATCTTTCTTTTCTAAACTTTTAGAGTTTGCTATGAAGGTAAGTATTTTATATAATTCATAAACAAAAAATCAAAACACTAAATACTTTTTTGCACATTTTTGTTAGATAGTGTGAATAGCTAATATTCTATTTTTTAAATCCCCTGATCAGATATAGTTCTCATATACATATTCATTAATTATTTATTTTCTGCGTTGTTATTCTGTCAAAACAAAATCCCTATCAATGTCATGAAACACGAATAATTTTTTCAATCTATTGAAAAGGTTTGATTTCAAATTTACACTAAAAAAGCCTCGTCCACTGCTTTTGCTATATATCAGTATCAGCTATTGTAATTTTGTCATAAAATTCATGAACAAGAAAGGGAAACCTGATATATATTTTGCAGGGGCTCTAAAACTGGCACATGCCAAAAAGCATATTTTCTGTATAAACTGAAAGGTTATATAAATTGGGGTCTAAAACTAAATATTACCTTACATCTAAGGCCTATATTTATGGCTGCCAGATTATCAGATATTGATATTGAGTTTATGACTATATAAAGGTGTTATCAAAGATTGCGAACAATTTTATTTATATGAGCATAGTTAAAGTAGTGGAATGGACCAATAAAATATAGGAATTGCATGCGATGGTAATTGAGGTCGAGCTAGATGTTGACAGAAATGATACGGCTGACTGAACTCATTCTAGTCAGACTAGGTTTGCCAGATTTCGGTAAAGAAACTGAAGTTATCGCCTTTTACACACAAAAATATTTTCCCTACAACTTCATTCGATGAACTACTAGAGTAATTGGTGCAAAACTATCAGTATTCCAAATTTCCCAATAAATTTTAGACAAATAAGCTTGACAAATTTTAAGCAAAAAATGTATGAAGAAAATCTGAATATTACGCCCCAAGAAGCCAGCATCATCTGTATTTTACATTTCTCTTAACAGCCATTACTACATGCTGTTCCGACCTTGTATTACAAAAATAACCAATATTGTAATTTAAATTTTTGAATCCCTTTGATTAGATTTCTCTAGAATATTCACAGTCTTTCAAAAAAATTAAAACAGATATTTCTCAGCATAATAGACAGAGTAAGCTACAGGTTAAACAGTAATTAAAACTAAGAGTATTATATAAATTTATGTAAATTCGTTTTTCAAAAATTATTATCTTGATCATGGATAGAGTTGGTGTTATCATTCACAAGAAACACAAGGTTTTTTTAACAAACAAGACAAATTTCAAGTAGGTATTATATTTCCAAAGTAGGGTGGCTTTAAATGGTTAATTCATCTACCAAATTGCGCAAAAAATATATATGGGCCTAGGAAATCGATTTAGGAATTTATCGTTTTTTTTTTACATTTAATAGCCTCCGCAACGATGCCATTAAGGACCGTAGCCTATTAGAACTTTTTCACCTGAAATAGCTTTAGCAATCGTCACCTGAAATTTGTTAAAGTAGTTCCTAATTACCCTGGCGGATTATTTGGAAAATAAAACATGTTACAATTTTAAAGTCACAATATATTACATTTAAGCCTAGTTCTCAGAGCTTCGGTTGGCGCCAGCTACACTCTCTCTGGCCAATAGGAGACAAGTAACGTCAGAACCCCTAACCACCTCGACAGTGTCGCCAGTGTGTTATCGCTGTCGTTGGTTTGAATCAACTTCACTTAATTTTCATTAGGGATATTGTGTAAAATGACAGATGGTTGACATCATCGTGACATGACCAGGTATATAGATAAGACTTCGAACAATTAGTCGTACAGGAACAGATTTGTCTTAATTATTATCTTACTACAATTTTCCAACCACCATTTAACCGCCAACAACAGAAGAGACGTTACCGCGTTTCTGTCTTGAAATTATGCGTATAAAACGTCCAAATTAGTTCTTAATTCAATGTTGAAAAAAGGGAACACAGAGATGTGTGTCTTAACATGCTCACTACCGGCCACTATAGTGGTCCTTGGAGTATCCCACTGTGAACCGCGACCACTATTATACTGGCCGCAAATTCAAACGTACTTTTGAGGTATATGAATTCAGGTGGGCCATGAATATGAATGGCAATATGTATGATCTGTTCGGTCTATGAGGAGCTTGCACGCACGGCCACTTCAGTGGCCTCTGGTTCATGCTGCGAAGCTTTGTTTGTAGTCGTCCACGTGTATTCCTATTAGCCAGTTTGAATCGTTTTTTAAGGCAATAGACTTAGTTTTATTGAATTTGCTGTGAGTTAAAGTTTCTTGTACTCACTAGTATTGTTACACATAATTACGCAAGGTAATTAATTTTCGTTCTTGTGATAAATTTTCTTAGGTTATGTTTTTTTAGCGGGTCGAAAAAGAGAAAAATGGAAGATTTTCGACGATCGTTAACTTAAGCTTAATCAGAACACTTAGCAAATGTATCAGATGAGGCTGAAGGTAGTGAGGATGATCCGTTTTAAAGCGATGATTCCATTGTTGATCAAAATTATGCCCCAAGTAATGATTACTCTAATAATTCATCACTAAGTAGCAGCGATTCAAATAGCGATCTAGATGATACTCTGCCAAGTAGTAACCAAAGGCCTTTCACCTTCAGCCCCCAGATTCCCACCAGGTCAATATCATCATCAGCGCCTATTTCGGCGGATCTTATTACTTTCTCAAGAGCTATGTTGAACAGAATTGGAGATATTGCGCCCCCCTGCTTGTGTCAATTACCATAAACTATACTAAAGTCAAAATTATGAGTCCTGCAAACAATGATATAACAATTGAAAGCTACCTAATTGGAAACGTAGAGGAGTATGTGTAACTGGGACACATAATTAAACTGGGCAAAGAAAATAAGAGCGCAGAGAATGTAAAGATCACTAGACGAATGTGACTCTTTTGGAGACCTTTGGGCAAACTGAGTTATATTATATATTTAAAACTGGCACAATACCTGTAAACTTAAAAACCAAAGTCTGCAACACATGTACCTGCCGACTAATACCTATTAAATGGAAATTACATCACGCAAAATTGATGGAAGGAATTATGATCGTTATCTCACTGAGAGATTGAATAAGAAAAGATCAGGAGAAGAACAAAGGTTAAATACATCATAGAAGAGAAAACAAGCATAAAGTGGGGTTGGATAGGGCATGTGACCAAATAAGCTGAAGACTGATGAGCCAAAAAACTAACAGAGTCAGGACCCAGAGTACCGGAAAAAAGGATAGGACGATTACCGAAAAGATGGATCGATGACATACGAACAATAGCTGGTAAGCAGTAGATGAGGACAGCCAAAAAAAGGGGAGACTGAAAAGAGATGGAAGAGACCTACGTCTAGGAGTGGACAAATACGGGTTAAGAGAAAAAATAAGAATTTTAGTTTTAATTTAATAATTCTTTATTAAACATTCTAATATTAATTTTCGATTTCCTTCCGTAACAAATTAATATTTTAAAACAAAAATTAATAATAAACACTTTTCGAACTTCGTTTTTCAAAAATGATTTTCATGGTTAGAATAATAGGTGCCATTACATTCACTGAATATAAGTGACTTTTCTTGAGATTCAACTAATAAATATTTACAATATTGTATTTCAACTATGAGATTCATAGATTTATTTACTTCATTCTTAATTAAGGTAAAAGCTAAATCTTTTTGAAAAACGAATTTACATAAATCGAAAAGCGAATCGTGGCAAAATCTTAAAAATTTTCTTTCTAAAAAAATTAGTTATGGGGCATACTGTATCTCTTGCGGCATGCTGCGTTTAACGTCCGAGATTCTGACCCATAGGTTGCGATGGAGAATATCAGCGCTTTGAGAAGTATCTTCTTGGCCATTTTCCGGATATTGTGGTCTTTCCAAATTTTAACTAGTCTGCCCAACGCTTCTTTTGCCATTCCAATCTTTCTCCTGATTTCTGGTTCGGAGCCTCCTTTGTTGTTTATTTTTGCGTCAAGATAAATGACAGTGTCATAGGTTTCTATATCGTGGATGAGGGACATTGGAATTTTCTGAGGTCTGTTCACAATCAACAGACAGCATTTGGTCCTATTTAGTCATAGGCCTGATTCCAAACTAATTGCTTCTACACGTTGAAGTATTTCAAGCATTTCCTGTTCGCTTTGTGCCAGAACTATCGTGTCATCCGCATATCGTAGGTTTGACACTTTTTTTCCGCCATTAGAGACTCCGCCCTCCTAATTTTCTAGAGCCTTTCTAATTATCCATTCTCCGTAAATGTTGAAGAGAACTGGGGAGAGAGTGCAGCCTTGTCTGACGCCTTTCCGACGCTGATATCTGTTGAGGATTTCCCTTCTATTTGTTCGTGTGATCTATTCTTGTACAGGGCTTTTGTGATATATATATGAGATGTTTCGGGATCCCCATCTCACTCGGGATGCTCCATAGTCGTCCCCATTGTACGGTGTCAAAGGCCTTGGTGTAGTCAAGGAATCAAAACATAGCTGGTACGTTATACTCGTATGCTTTTTCTATAATTTGTAGGCTCATAATTTGATCTCGCGTTCCACGACCCGGCATAAACCCTGCTTGTTCTGGGGGGATCTGAGGTAGAAGGTAGTTCTTTAATCGTTCCTGTATGATTTGCAAGACAACTTTACTGGCATGGCTAATCAAAGCGATGGTTCTGTAATTGCCACATTCATCTTTAGCTCCCATTTTATGTAGAAGGATGTAGACTGATTCTGTCCATCTTTCGGACCATTTACTTTTGTGCAGATCTGATGTAGTAGATCTGTGCCTTTGTTGCCGCTGCTCTTCTGCATTTCAGCGACGATGTTTTCAGATCCAGGAGATTTGTACTGTTAAGTTTGGGCAGAGCGGCTTCTATTTCGGATTTTAATAGAGGAGGTTCGCGCTGCTGGATGTTTTCTAAATCCTCGTCGCTCTGCGAACTCTCTTCCTCTGAGGCCATCAGATTCTCACAGTATTGCCGCCATCGTTCTATGATTTCAGTTTTTGTTGTTAACCTAACTCCATGTGTGTCCTTGATTGAAAGGTGATGAGCTTTGAATGTTTTTGAAAGCATTGTAACTTTTTTAAAAAGATCTGGAGACTGGTTTTAGTTAGCATGCTTTTCGATGTCTTCGCATATTGATGTACAGATTTTTCTCGTTGTTTATACTCCTGCTGATCGTTTTGCTAAGTTCGCTATATTTTGGTTTATTGTCACCATTACCAATGCCTTTAATTTAAAGCTATCTCCTTTTGGTTATAAGATTCCTTGTTGGTGGAGCTATCCATAGTTTTTTGGGATGGTCGTTCCTATCTGTATCAGTCAGCGCGGCCGCACAATTAAAGGCTGGTTCCATCTCTATTTAGAGCTCATTAGCATCCATGCGCTCTGCTCTTTCTTGTCTGATAGTTGTCAAAGCTCCCTCGATGTTGTGTTTGAATGTTAGGTTGTTGCCTATATTCCAAAGGTTGGGTTTAGGTGGTTGTTGCCAATCCTTGCGCAGCTTTAAACAAAGCTCTGCGACCAGTGCGTTATGATCACTACCACACTCCAAACATGGATAGGTTTTTATATCTCAAATTGAGCTTTTCCATCTACTCTTTATTAATAAATAATCGATCTGATTGCGTGTATGTCCATATGGTGATCTCCATGTGTACAATCTCCTGACATGGTGTTGAAAGTAGGAGTTAGCGATTGATAGCTGATTCTCTGCACAAAATTCGATTAGCATCTCTCCACGTTCATTTCTTACTCCCGTTCCATACTGCACTACGACTGATCTTAGGTGTAAGTCGGCTTTTGTTTCTCCGATTTTGGCATTAAAATCACCTAGAATTATTAAAAGCTCCCTGTTTGGAACTTTTGAGTGTGTCTGGGAGAGTGATCCATAGAAGTTGTCAATGTCGTCTTGAGACGATGTAGATGTGGGGGCATACACCTGAATAAGGTTTAGATTTACTGGCTGCGCCTTTATTTTGACGGTGATGACATGGTCGGTGACTGCTTCGTAGCCAAGTACAGTGTCCTTTAAGTGTTTATGTATTATAAAGGCGACCCCGTTGATGGATTGTGAATCAGGATAGTATGAGGTTGCCGTTCTGCGATACGTAGTGGCCACTATTTTTCCAGTGACTTTCCGATATACCAAAAATAGCTAAGTCTTCCACGGCGTTTTCGACAATCATCATTCATTTCCCTGGTTTATTAAGACTTTGAACGTTCCATGTGCAGATTCTATGCATTGACGGCTTCTGGTTTTTCCAGTAGCATATTTTCTATGGGAAGCCTGGTTACCTACTATCCCATAGGCAGTAGCCAATTTCACACTCGTAGTCCTGGTGCTCGAGCGCCGAGTGCTTCTCGGATCGGATGGCTTCAAAACATTTATTCTCGTACTTTGATCCATGAAAAGTTTTCTAAGGATATAAACGCACGTAGTAGGATCCCTCTTCTTTCTGCGGCGCAATTTTACAACCGTTTTAAGCTGATGGAGATACGCTTGTGAATACGAATGATAGCACCGACGATCTCTATATGAGGTCCGCTGTTATCTTCTAATAGGAATGCTGCTGCCCATCGCTAGTTTTGCTTTATTATTTTGTCCCATAAAGCTGGGCTGCCACTTCTGTGAGGTGCGTCGATCCACTGTCTGTCGTTTTCGCCTTTACTGCCATTGTGGTCTTCGCCCTTATCCCTGGTTTCCGATTTGTCACCTATAAATCTAAAATCTACACATGTTATATTGACCAGTTTTTGGTATTTATTAGAAATGTCTCACTGACCTCGATCTCTGCCTAATGTATATTTGTTTATATGTTTAATGACTTAGTCAATTTGCAGAAATTTAAATCATGGCCTGTATAGTAAGGTGATGAAAATATTTTAGTGCGAACACTTTTAAAATTATTCGAATATTATCCAGTTTTAGTTTTTAGTGACAAAAGCCCTTGTTTAGGACGTATCTTTCTGGGTAGTGCTAACACTGGAATGTTGTATAAAAAAATAAAAAAATTGAGCTAGCCTGTTAGTAGTCGAGACACTAATGTTTGAACATATCCTATATCGGCATCATCGACATGAAAATCTAATGCCACCTTAGGCAGCGTGACGCCTGAATCTAGGCAACCACTTATTTGGAATTGGTTGCCTATATTCTGGCGTTAAGAAGAACATGTTTTACACTAACGGTTACAGTCATCCTGTAAAAGCAAAACATTCCCGTCACATATACCGCCTGACGTGCGTTGTTTAACGTTTACCTTTGTAACGTTTGCATTAGAATGTTTAATATTACACTTCACGCATAGCCCTTCGCTCGCTACAGGAGCGCAATGAACAAAAACTAACCAAAACTAACCCAAGGCATGCCCAAAATCAATGAGAAAATTTTTTACAAATAATATAACCTCAAGAAAATAAACCAACAAACAAACACATTCGCATTTAAAATATTAGTTAGGATTCTTTAATAATACTTACTGGCAGCTTCAATCGGAGTGGATTAATTCAATACACAAATTCGACACGAAAATCTAATGCCACCAGGAATAACATCACCTATGGACACAGCTTATTCACTACCAGCTAGTCATCTTGGGGCGGCATCCTTTGATTTGAGAAAGTCATTAACCAAATTTTGCAAATTTTAGAAGAGGGCCATGACTCAATATTGTTTTAAACGTCTGGGCATCTGAATAATACTTTTGACAGTTCGTTTAATTTAAAATATGCATTTTCATCGTCTAAAATCCGTTTTAAAACGATTTTAAATGACAAAATCCGAAACTTCCGAACTTTTTTTAGGACGATAGCCATGGCTTCCAACGAGTTTGTCTTGTTTTTTAAGCGGAAATTCATTTTTAATTCAATCGTCTATTAAAAATAAGCTGTGCTATGGATCGAAATATACTGCGGATATAATATAATGAAAATCTACTACCGCCCTAGCAGCTAGCTTTTTAGAAGCGTCATTTGAGTCGTTGCAATCACGCGGCCGGCCGTCCTGGATTAGCTTGCTCCTCAATGCGCACGGGTTATAATGTCACATTGGTTTACACATTCCGTCCCCACACTTCTGTCTCATTTGCCAAAATTTACCCTCATACCGCCGCGTAAGATGTTTACATATCAAAAATAAAACAAATTAGGTGGACTTCTTGATATAAGTAGGCCTAAATCGGTAAGATGTTTAAAATTAGTTATGAGATTTTTTTTTTGCTAACCCAATACTTCAGTTTCCCTGAGTGAGCTTGTCAGGTTTATATTCTACCTTTGTCTCGTTTATATCATTTAACAACTTAAACAACATGATTTCAAAATTTTTTCTCGGAAGTTCTGTGATGAGCGGCCTTCTGAGAGGTAGTCGATATACCGTTTTCATTGTAAATAATTTTTCATTCCGAATATCGACAGCAATAATTATTTCTGGGTAATAAGAAGACTCGCAATATTCTCTCAGACATGACATGAAAATGATCGTGATCCCTAACCCAAACGAAACGCGATATCTAAAATTACAGCGAACTGATAATATTCAACGTTCACAGAGATTATGTAATTGACACCGGCTTTTTGCAGAAAAATGTAGCCAGATGCTTCGGGACAGCGAAGCATTTGCGATTCTCAAGGAGATATAATATCAAGGGTACTTCTTTCTCATTACTTTTCCATTATTTATTTAATCCTTTCATAACAGGTGTATAAAAGGCACATTGTACGTTTTTTTTAACTTTTAATATAATAATACGTTGGTGATTTTGAACTGTCGTAACAGTTTGTTAAGGAAAACGTGTTATTTGGTGAATGTAACATAAATTAAATTTATTTTGTGTATGATTGACGGGGGAATTTTGCAGCCATTTTCTTTAAAAAGTACCGGTCATAACAAAATACCAATTTTCTATGTTGCTTCAATATAAATTAAAATGATCTTATACGTATTGAAATAAATTTCGCTAAATTCCAGTCGCTTTTTTAATAAGTATTTATTCATATTGCACGATTCTATTTTTGAGTATCTCGTCCAGTTGGAGGGTTATTTTAACCAATAGTTTTAATGGGCTAAATAATACTACCTAGCCGAAACGAAATGGTAAACTGTTAATTGTACAAAACAATATTAATTTCGGCATCCAAGCGGAAAAATAGAGTTGTTATGGACGAATCCAATGCCGGAATATCTGGATTAATTAATTGCGGAATACGAGTATTATTTTTATATTTTTGTTAGAACGTTTAAAACGTATAATGCATAAAGAGATTTTTCATCAATAACGCAAATTTTATAAAAACAAATCTGTTAACTACATTCATGAATAAAATTATCGAATGAGAATAAATTTCTTCATCAATTTTTCGGAAACCGCTCCGTAGATTTTAATAATTTTAAACTTATTTACTGTGCCATGTTATAAAGGGTGTAACAAAAAATACAACTACATGCACGTAGGGGTCCTCATTTTCTTGAAAACCTCTTGATATTGATTTCAAGACAAGAAATGATCCTTGTTTTTCAAGACAAGACAAGAAATTATTTCTCAAGATGAAGATTTCTTGAAAAGAAATCAAGAAAATCTTGAAATATCTTGAAAACTTAGAATTATTAAAAAAGAAACTAGTTTGTTTGCTAGTTTACTGATAAGAAAACAAACACTGCAACATTTTTAACAGATGAATAAAAAAAATTAAATTATGCAAACATTTTCTTATAATACCAAGCACTTTGCCGGATGTCCAAAGTTGCGATATCCACTATGGGCCAAGTTAAATTGGAACCTTTCTTAATGCTTAATACACACCACTTCATAAGAGGCAATGTAAACATGTCCGCCTGAAAACAGGCATATCTAGTTTATTAAATGAGCAAACAAAGTGATTCAAAAAATAAAATGCCAAAAAAGAAACTTCAAAAGGATTACAAAATTAATCTACTGCTGTAGCCAGTGGACTATGTAGGTACAGAGTGTTAAGACTACGTTGGGGTTTGGAACCTTCGGCAACATGCACTAAAACGGAGTTTTATCCACAATACCAAAACATAATTATTGCACTCGACGCGCGTTTCGCTAACCATGTTAGCACCATCAGGAGATGATTAAAACTGGTTTTAATCATCTCCTGATGATGCTAACATGGTTACCGAAACACGCGTCGAATGCAATAAATCTGTTTCTGTATTGTGAATAAAACTCCGTTTTAGAGTGTTAAGAATTTTCAGAGAAATCCTAAATTTTGAATTCACTCGGTATCAATTTTGACTTAAATTGTTGGTATTAAATTATAGACAATTCATTGGCAAAGTTATCCACCCTAAACCCTAGTCAAACTTTAGTTTCTGTTTCATACGGGGAGAGTCAAACATTTAAGTTTATCTAAAAACTCTTAACACTCTGGATACTAGGCCACTGGTTACGGCAGTAGATTCACTTTGTAATACATTTGTAGTTTCATCTTATATTAGCATTTTTTTTTGTTTGACTATTTATTAATGTAGATATTAATGTTTTCAGGCAGACCTGCTTGTATCGTGTCTTATGAGAAAAATAGTTGGGGTTCCAAGGCTTTTGACGCTGTGTGTCGTTTTTTATTTTCAATGGATTTTTTTTTTACCTTTTTTGGATATGTTATGGCTTAAGGTATTGAGATCAAAAGGTACTTTGCAAAGCGGGTCTACTTCAATGGCGCACAGAAAAGGGGGTATTTTTTTAAACCAATATTTCAGTTCGTTGCAAAAATCGACCGAATGAAATGAAGATGTAAAAATATGCAAAAAAAGATTGGAAAGGTTTCGAAATATTGACCATTAAAAAACAGGCACATACAAACAAAATTCAAATTGATATTTTAATTTTGGTAAATGTCTTGTGGGCCAAATTAAATTGGATTTTTTTTTAAGTTTAATGACTTTTTATTTTCAGAGGATTTTTTATTATTTTTGGATATGTTATGGCCTAAGATATTAGAATCAAAAAGAACCTGGCAAAGTAAGTCTACTTCAGTGGCGTAAATTTCGCTACGTAAACAACGCATATGGAGCAACGAACTGTAAAATAATACTACCGTGGCCCTGGATGGCCGCCTGACCCTCGATTCTACGCATAAAGCATAAATATCACATCAGCCAATCTTACCGCTACTTTTAAGCGGGGGTTCCCCTTTTGTCAAGTTTTAAAGAAATTTAAAGATTTCTTGAGTCAAGACAAGACACCAACTCTCAAGAAATGGTCAAGACAAGATTTTTTTTTATTTCTTGAAAATATTTCAAGACAAGACAAGAAATTGCTTGCCAAGACAAGATTTCTTGTCTTGCCAATCCCTACATGCACGCTTTCTTTTAAGTAGGACGCACTGTATACCCGAAACGAACACAGCAAATGACAAAGCAATGCCAGTTTTAGGAAAATTCAATGAACTGTAGAAATTCCATAAACGTCTTTAAAGTTTTATGGAAATTGCATATTGTCGTATTTTTTGTCGGGGTAAATGTAGTTGAAATTCCCTCTGAAGATTCTTAATCAGTTCTCGTATCCGCATTTAGGGATGACATGGAACACGGTTGCATAAGTCCCAAGGGCGAAGGCAAGTCTTGTTCCTATATACACACTCGCTCCTGTATCCCTATTCGTTTGGAGCCGACTGTTCACCAGATGATCCTATTAGCCGCAAGTGGGCTATGATCCGACCCAACCACGCATCTTCACCGTGGATGTGAAATTCCGAGGGGTCTGCTTGATCTAACGGTGGGCAGTTTATTACTCCTCCTCATTAAGGGTTCTGGTCAATCACCAACCGCCCTCCTCTAGTTTCTCGTGTATTTCCTTAGGCTATTATTGTCCCTTAGGTGACTGAGGCAAACCTCAACGCCCCCCATCATCCATTAACAGGTAGTGCGGCGGCGGCAAACCAGCCAGTCTCTTAAGTGGCCTAGTAGGTGCCGTTCTCATAGCACTTGCAATTTCCATAACGTGCATTTTTGATTACAGGTCAGTTCACTGTATGATGATCCCACTGGTGATAATGGGACGTAATATAGACCTATAAATCCAATGGCGGATCCTAGACTGTTGTCCCCTCGAGCATCCATCCATAAACTCGTTTATAAGTCTATAGGGCATTAGTCGCATTCCTCATGCGGTTGCATACCAGTTCCTTGGAGGCCAACTTAGAGCCCAGTATGGACACGAGACGCTTGGTTGACTAACTTAATAAGTTGATGTCCGAGAGAATGTCTCCTATTCTAGCCTTCCACGTAAATAGTGCTAGTTTAGCTTTGTCTGAGCCCTTCACCCTGACACCAGCTGAATTGTTCGCTGCATGAGTCTTTCCATACAACCAATGTTCTCGTCATGAATAATGATAAACCAGATCATCAACATAAGCTTCAGTGTACAACCACAGGATTAAATCTGTGAAACAACCTAACAGCATTTAGCTTTTGCAGTAAGCCGTCTACTATTAGAGCTCAAAGAAGGAGTGATAGAACCCTACCTTTCTGGCTACCCTCACCACCTCACCACTGAGTCGCTAGACGCTGATTGTGCACCTTGACAACTTGGCCCTTATCCTCCAAACAATAGGGAGATCTGGGTCACCCTGGTTGACAGCTGGGCAGATTGATTCGGAAGAGGTGTTGTCACACGTTCCATTTATGACCAAAAAAAAAAAAAACTCCCAGCGCGTACTTTATACTGTAAAGGACTCTTTCTAAATTAGTTCATGAAGCATCATTCTCATTGACTTTCTACCTTGGTAAGCGTATTGGTTGATACGGATTGGTGTTCCCACCAAATTAGCCTGCCTTATGTTAGTGCCTACCATTCTCTGGATAGATTTTAAAAGAAAACTAGAGAGACAACTGGCCGATATGATTTTCATTTTCTCCTTTCAAATTCCTCTTTAGGTTACGACCGCGGCCACCCTAAAATCACTGAAGGCAGCCACGTGGTACCCCTACCATAAGATTTCGACCCTCTAAATTTTTCCGATTTCTCTACGTTCGCCAGCTTTAGAGGACGGCTAAAGGTTTTACACTTTAATAATATTTTTTGAACGTTGCATAGATTTTCATAAATAAAACAATATATTTATTTTATGTAAATTCGCTTGGCAGAACATACTATGCCCGTTCAATGATCGATTCTTGTCATGCTTGGTTTGAATTGTAAACGGGCTGGGGGAAAATTTTGCCTCGGCACGTCCGTCGCCGTGGAACTCTCTCCTGCCATCTTTACCAACGCTATTACTTCTTCTCTTCCTTAGATCGTCTCACCGTATCACATATTTTGTAACGTTACGCGTTCGCCATATTACGTTGTGTAACTTTCGTAATACGTTCACCAGCGTATTTTCCTAAGAAGTTTTACTTTAAAAATGAACTGTTGCTTACTACTATGCACCACCATCAGGAAATCGATGCAAGGACAGATGCGCATATATCGGTGATAATTACAAATTACAAACACAATATACATGATGTTGATAAATTGACTACAAGCTATAACTATTTTAGGAACACGCGCAGATGGCCAGTAGATTTTACATTCTGTTGAATCAAATTGGCATTAATTGCATTACTATTTTGAGGAGACACTTCCTAAGATAAATGGTCAATGATTTACTCAAGCTTTATTTGCAAGTATGTTCTGCTATGAAGAATATTCCTCGAAGACTAAAATTGAGACTGCAAGTGAGTGCAAGAACTTTCTGATGTTACTATCGAAACTGATACCTCACAGAATGCTTTACCAGGAAGACGCGCCTTCTAGTT